>CATKHK010000117.1:0-116594 GCA_949751835.1 Blepharisma japonicum | reverse complement strand
TAGCATTGACACTCAGACTTATACACTATTAGACTCTAAAAATTCAAACGGCCCTGGGCCATTAATTTACGCCTCTTGCAGCCTTTCTACTACTGTATCAAATTTAATCTATGTTTTATATGGAGAAAGCGAAGACCTTTACCCCACAAATGAAATTTATGGCTTCAATGCAAATTCATTAAAATGGAAGCAGTTTTACAGCTTAGATACAGACATTTATGCAAAGAGCAGAGCTGCTGTGATCAAGATCCCAAGCGTAGTTATAGCTGCTGGTGGAGAATCAGAAGCCAGTTACCCAACTAACGGAATTTATACCTACAATATTAAATCTGACCAATGAACATTCTATGGAATTCTTCCATACTCCGTTATTGGGCCAGCATTCACATATTTTAAGAACTATTTTTATATTTTTGGCGGAGGAACTGCTGAACAAGCTTTAATAAGATTTAGTGTACCTAGCAATAAATTTGTCAGAATTGATTTAAAATCATTTTGTACAACTGAAGATGACTGCGATTTTACTTGCAGTCCTGGATCATATAGTACTTCTTCAGGCTGCGAAGCTTGTTCTACAGGGACTTATGCTAGTAATTTTGCCCAGAGCAGCTGTGACCTTTGTCCTAAAGGAAAATATGGCCCTTGAGCTGGCGCTACAACTGAAGATATGTGCTACCCTTGCCAGCAAGGACAATTTAATGATAAAGAAGGCCGATCTTTTTGTGATGATTGCCCAGGAGGAGCTACTTGCAACATTGGAAGCCTAACTTATAATTATCTAATTACAGATTATAATGATACGTATATACAGCCATCATTATACAAAGTAAATCAAGAATCAGTAGTAAGAAATAACATAATTACAGGGAGTGTGATAGGAGCTCTAGGGTCTTTAGTTATTTTATCATTAGTTATTGTAAGAAGAAACAGAAAATACCTGCTTTTCTGTGATTTATATATGGAAATGCATAACCACTTTGAAAGAGAATTGATGTATATAAAAAGAAGAAAAATAGGTGGGGTGTTTGGGATTATGTTTATTTTTATAGCAGTAGCCATTATAGAAATTTCATTAGTGAATTATTTAAAAAACAATGTTTTTGAGACTAAAAGTTTGGTCCCACTTGTGGTGCTAAAGCAAGATGTTTCAAATGTAAGTTTTAGGTAGTTTGAAGGGAATTTTATATTACGATTACACTTATGAATTATGGAGGTACTTGCGTTAATTATAATGAATTGAATGAGATGATATGCCCTTCATCAATTTCTCATACAATTGATGGGATTATTGGGACTTGGGAAGAGCAAGACTGCGAACTTATGGATAATGGAGATTGTTTAATAACAATCAATTGTGTTAAATGCTCTATAGATACACAAGGCAATATATTTTATACAATGGACGACTCAAATGGATATACCTAAAATTATAATAAACCAAAAAATTACTCAAGCCTCATTTCTTGTCTCCTCAATGATTCTAATGCTTACTTAGTAAATAGAAGATGATCCTCCTTGGCTTGGTAGAGAATCAATTGGTCCTAAGAACTTGGATGCAGAAACAGTTTGACTGTTCCACCTACCATTATTCAGAGCTCTTCAGCTGAGATAGGAACGATGGAAAACTGGACTACAGCAGATTATCCTGACAATAAGAAAAGGCTAGAAATCATTATCTTAATCTCAATGCCGTTCTTTATATAAATCCCAATCCAGGAGATATTTTTGGTTCCCCTTTATTATGACTAATAAAAAATAATTGAGGATCCAACTGAGCCTGCAATAACCCCTGTGATCAAATTATTTATCTTGACTTGACTTTGGTTGGATTTATATAATGATGGCTGGATTGATGAATCATTGAGGTTTAGTATTTTGAATTCGTAATTTAAGCTTCCTATACAAGTAAAAGGGCATCCTTCACTTGTGCACAATTGGCCTAAGTCCATACTGATAAATTTATTAGTTGGCACACTAAATCTTAATAAAACCTTTCAGTAGTTCCTCTTCCGTGGATATAAAAATAATTCTTAAAATATGCAGATGCTGGTCCAATAACTGCATATAGTATAAATCCAAGATCTTCTCATTGCCCAGTTTTAGTTCCATATGTATAAATATCAATATCTGGGTAAACTCCTTCCGATTCGCCGCCAGCCATCAAAACTATGCTTGGAGCCTTTAAAATTGCGGCTTAGCTTTTTTGTGCAAGGTATTTGTGCTTTCATCATAATAATTTGTCCATCTTCCTGCATTTGCTGTATACCCATATTTTTGTTTGTCGAGGAATTATCATTACCTTCGCATACGTTATATAGGATGAGGTGGCTGTAGTAGTAGTAGTAGAAAGTTTGTAGGTAAGATAAATTAAGGGTCCTGGACCATTTGAGTTATCTGAATCTAAAAGTATATAAGTTTGTGTGTCAATGCTGTAATATCAAAATTCATCAGATAACCCAGCGTCAGTGTCCACCTTATAAATAAACAGCTTCTCCTTTTAGTCCTGTGCAAGCGCCTACTCTTGGGTTTGGGTTTGTTCCTGTAAATATTAACGGATACCACAAGTTAGTGTTTATATTATAATAATACCCATCACCTAAGTAACCTTCCTGGCCTTTTCCACCTCATATAAGCATATGATCTAGAAGCTGAAGCATAACTATGCCGTTTAGATGGGATGTTTCCAACTGAAACCTTTATTTCCCATATTTCATTTATAGTATCAAATCGTCATAAATCGTTTAAAAGTTCACCATTGTCCCCTAATCCACCAAATATATACAAATATTGCCCTATTTGGTGAAAAGAATGGTATATTCTGGGTGAAGGATAAATGCTTTCTGAAAGGACAAGCAAATTAATCGGATTATTTTTTAAACTATAAATTTAGACGTTAGGCGTTTTAAGCATTATTATTATCGTTTTAATTTAAATTTAATCACAGCTTATATAATAGTTTTTTTTATATTTATATAAAAAATACGATATAGTAGAATAAATTATTTTTAAAATGAACTAATATAGAATAATTTCTGATTTTTTATTACCCCCAAAAGTAAAAATTTGGTCATCAAAAAGCGCAAAGCTATAGCTATCCTGCCATGTATAATCATCACTATCTGCAATTTCAACTTTAGCCCAATTATAGCTTGCATCATTTAAGTTTACTTTTTATCATAAATTTTCAATAGAACTTGTCATTAAATTATACCCTGATATCAAATAGAATTGATCATTATATATAAAATGCCTATGATGTATTCTCGAAGTATAAGTTTTATCAGAGGTAATATTTACTCAATTATTTGATCCTAAATCATAATACAAAAATGCATGAGTACAGGGATTTTCTAGATAAGGGACATATCCATCAGCCAAATATAGTTTTTTGTTATATATTCTAATAAAGGTCCTCAAGCTTAGGTGGAGAGTCTGTTGTCAAATTTTTTCAAGTCCAAGTGGTTGCATTAAGTCTAAATAAAATCTTACATAAAAAGGCTATTAGCTGTCCTATAGCCTGTTATTCCTCCAAATATAGCAAATTGTAAATTTCCATAACCGTCGTTATAAGAAGTATACCGAAATCTTATTCGAGGGGATGGATATATCCTTTTGTCGTTATTTTATTTCACAAAAACCCATCTGCTTGGAATCTCCATAAGTCATTTAAAGGACCAGCAAGCGACATTCCGCCGAAAATATAAAAAAGGCGTTTTGTTTCCGATATAAAAACCCTCCGTTGTACCTTGAAACTAAGTAGATTTTACCCGGTTTTTCATTGTTTAAAGGGAAAAACCGCTCCCACAGGGACAGTGCGGTGTTAAAAAGTCAGAAGTCGCTATAAATAGACTTCGAATCTGGATATCCTGAATATACAAGAACACAGCGATAGCTTGGGTAACTCTGCATTAAAGAATAAGCTCGAGCACGAGGAGGAGGATTAGTCGTAGGAATACGTTCTATTTTTAAGCTATAGATAGCGTGAAGGCATAAAATAACAAACGCCTTAATATGCATTTAAATTTTTAATATTATTACTTCTATATTCAAAGATAAAATATTTTATAGATAATTTTCTTTATAAAAATATCTAATAAAAAAATCTAACCTTGCGCGTCTGGCTTTAATTTAGATTTTTCTGATGGATCGTTCACAGTTTGTCCTGTATTAGAAGAATCTGAATCTTTTAAAGGTTTAAAGCACGGATCTTCTCTTAGCTTTGAGATTGTCTTCGAATTCTTTTCTAGCTGCTGTAAAAGACTTTGATGTTTTTTCCTTTTATTATGGGCATATGCACTTTTTTCCACAATTTTCATGGCACTTCCAACAGATCCCATTACTCCGAACACAGAGCCTAATAATGTGGTTAATAAAACTATTCATGTTTGGCTATAATACCTGGTAGTAGTAAGTCCGTTATTGTCTACATCAAATACTATTTCCAAGTAATTAATATATGCCAGTCCAAGTCTATATAATTTTTACTCATAAGGTAGAAATTGTGCACCTTTATGGGGCACTTTATCTAATGATATATGATAGCCTGTGTGATTTCCAGTTTCTTCAGTGTCTTTGTAGCACTAAATATTAATTACTGATGGAATTATGTCAAAATAGATCACAGTTGGGTCACTTCCTATAAAGATATGATTGCTTTCAGGCATAACATAAGTTTTATAGCTACTAAATTTGTTTGGGATAGAGGAAGAAGCAGTGACATTTACTGAATATCCTGATGTGTATCCATTTGTGTCGTCCATAGTGATAGTAAGTGATCCCTGCTTAGTAATAGAGCATTTTATACACGTTGTAGTGATCACACAATCTCCGCTATATTCTGCAGGATTACATTTTGGTGCTGTTCAATCTCCTGTAATTCCAGAAAAATCAGTATAAATATTGTTGTCTGCACAGTTACCTTGATTGCATTTGCTGCCATAATTCATTAATGTAATTGTTATTAAAAACACTGCTTCAAACTATTTAAAAAGATACCTTTTCAATATCTTGTTCGAGTACGACTAATGGGACCAGGCTTTTCGTTTCATAAATATTTTTCAGTAGAAAATTTGTGACTTCTACTCCTATGATAATCATTGCTAAAAAGATAAAAATAATTCCAAAAACTCCTCCTGTTCTGGTACGTTTTAGCTGCATAGGTACTCCCATATAATGGTTATGTTTCTCACGGTATAAGTCAAAACGATTCAAAACCATTCTTGTTTTTCTTGACAAAAAGAATGAAATTAGTGCTAATACTCCAACTGTCCCCGCAACAATTTCGATGATAAAGCTATTTTGGTCTGCATCATTATTAGAAGAATAAATAGCAGGCTGGACATACGAGTCTTCATAGGCTTCAATACTATAATTATAAGACTTGCTTCCAACTTTGCAGACTGACGTATGAGGACAATCCAAACAATGGGTTTGGCCTTCAATATTGTTATATTCTCCTTCAGAGCATGGATAGCACATATCTAAACTAGCTGCTCCATAGTGTGGGCCATATTTTCCTGCAGGGCATTGTTTGCATTCAGTTGCATTGAATTCATCTGAATAAGTCCCTAAAGGGCAAATTTCGCAATTAGAAGAAGTCCTATAGCTTCCATATCCACAGGCAAAATTGCAAGTTGCATTATCATTGCAAAACGATCACATTGGGAGTCTTAAAAATAGATTGCTGGGGACACTAAATCTCAAAAGACTAGTTGCTGAAGTTCCTCCTCCGTGTATATAAAAATAATTCTGAAAATATGCAGAAGCAGGTGCAAAAAAAGTATCAGTTATATTTCCAAGCAAAGTAAACTCAGAATCTTCCATCGAAAAATAAAAAATCTGATTATTAGGGTACAATGCAAATGACTCACCTCCAGCAACTAAAACACTTTCTAAAGGCTTGCATACAGCCGCCCGACTTCTACTATATACAGAGCTGGTAGAATCATCATTAAATGGAATTCATTTGCTTTGGTCTGCATCATATCCATAAATTTGATTAGTTGGGGTATCATCTTGTGCTTCTCCATAGAGCACTCATAAAAAATTACTTTTCAAAGAATCAGTTCTGCAGGTCGCATAATAGATAGGCCCTGGGCCATCATCATCTCCAGAATTGATTAAATTATATTTTTTTGTTGTCATATCGTAAATTCACAGCTCATCAGATAAGCCTGCTTCAGTTTCCCCTCCATATATGAAAACAAAAAATCCGCTGAATCCTGCACATGCACCCAGTCGAGGAGCTGGGGCTGTTCCTGTATATTCTATAGAAGATCATTGCTTTAAATTTAAATCATATACATATCCATCATTTAAATACCCTTCTTGGCCATATCCACCCCATACAAGCATTACATCAGCGTTTACCGCTGAAGCATATCCATATCTTTTAGGAAGTACGTCACCTGTCGGATTTATTAGGCTTCATTTTTCTTTTACAACGTCAAATGCTCATAAGTCATTATATAGAGCTCCGTTATCTCCTAAGCCGCCAAATAAATATAAATATTGGCCTATAGGCTGCATCGAGTGGTACATTCTTGGGCTTGGCGATAAATCGTTGTCATAAATAGATGATTCAAATGGTGAGGCTGATAAATTAAATATAATTAAACGGTTTACAATAGGAGCATTTTGATCACCTCCGAAAATATATAATGTTTCATTGAAGTATGTATATCCATAGCTGTCAATTTCTAAGCCTCCCTTAGTATCTCCTTGGATTTTAACCTCTTCTCAGTTATAATTAGGGTCTTCTAAATTAACTTTATATCATGTGCTTTCGTGTGCATTTTTCTCGATTGAGAAGCCCATCATTAAGTATAGCTCAGATTTTTTTAAAAAACTTCCTCCGAGGATCCTCGACGTGTAAGTCTTATCAGAAGTAACATTGTATCATTTATTATCATCCAAGCCAAAATAGAGTAATGTTTCTATATGAGAAATTTTTGCAAAAATATTCTCCCCACCAGCTGTATAAAGTCTGTTTTTGTAATATACAAGAGCTGGTCCTTTTAAATTTTTTGGAGGGTCGCCAGATGCTTGCTTTTTAGATCAAATTCAAGTAGAAGTGTCGAGGCTATATGATTATTACATATAAAGGCTATTATCGACTCCAGTCAAAGTTACACCTCCTAAAACAGCGAAAAGTAAGGTATTATTTTCGTCGTAGAAGGAGGTATAGCCGAATCTCATTCTTGGTGAAGGAATATCTCCAGTCGTTATAACTTGTTCTCATAATCATCCTTGTGCGTGGAAACATCACAAATCATTCAAAGGTCCAGCAAGAGCCATTCCTCCAAAAATGCAATATAATGCTTGATCTAGAATTCCAAAAGAGCCTCCACTATATCTTTCAGCTATTTAGATATTACTAGGGGAAATTCCGTCTGAAGGGACAAGTCTATCTCATGTTTCGGTTAATAAATCAAAAGTTCATATGTCTCCATAAATAGTGCCAGCTGGGTCAGAATAACCTCCATAAACCATGATTAGATGAAGCACTGGGAAATTGGCCATAAGTAAATGCGCTCGGGCATTTGGTGGAGGGTTTGTTGAAGGGATTCTATCTGGGTTAAAGCTAAATGCTGACTTCATCCCTTAAAGAATTTCCAATATTAATTTTTTAAAAAATATATAGAAATTATTATGTTTTATAATGAAAAATTAAAATTTTGTTGCAATTTAACTCTTTTCCCGAAAAGCCTATTTGATCTAAAGAAGGCTTTGGAATCTGTTAATAGGGAGCTATTGCTTACAACGATGATGGGCAGAGGAATTGATGCCAAACTAGTGCCTTTTTATTCAAGAAATGTACAAAAACAAGACCAGCTGCATCATAGCAAACAGAAAACCTTGCTTGGCAATAAGAATTAAGAAAGGAGCGAGGCAAGGCAGATGCTCGTCACCTCTCTTCTTCGGCATAGTGCCGAATAAATTGGAGTTTGGAAATGAAAATGCCGGGTTCTCATCCCAGGAGGGTATAGTTTAGGCATACTGCTGTATACTGATGACATCGCATGATAGGGCAGCTTAAGAAGTTATATGCTTAGCGTCAATGCGGCAAAATCAGAGTTTGTTGCATTTAATAGTAAGAACAAGTATTTCCATAAATGGAGAAACACTCAGAAACTCGAAGACAATAAGTATTTAGGTTTTTTGGCTGAGAAGCGAATGAAGTCTGATACCCACCTAAAACAGAGATTAGCCAAAGTGAAAGCTGCAAGTAGCTATCTTACAGGAATAATATCTGCAATCAGGGGTGTCTCGATAGAAAAATGAGAACAATGGAAGAGTATGCATGCACACTACGACACTATATAGCACTGAAGTGTCTGGCAGTGAGGTGAGCTCCACAGTTATCTCGTCTATGGAACGAGTGCAAAGGAGATGTATCCGGATAATTCTGAGGGCACCAAAAGATATTGTGAATGATGCTTTGCTGAGTGATATGCGTCTGCTTAGTATTCAAGGTGAGGTAGGCAGCAGACTTCTTAACTTTAATGAAAGATTAGAGAATACGAGGAAGGCTCCTATGAAGGATATTTATCAATTAAGCAAACTATAGAAGATTTGTGGAAGGTCAGTCGCAGAGAAGTAAAGAAGCGGTATGGATTTGTAAGGGATGAGATTGAGCAGCAGCAGTGACGTGAAAGAAGAAGGAGCAGAGAAAACTTAAAATTAATGACATGGAAGAGAAGGCCAGAATGGAAAGGATGGAGAATGAGGTATGAAAGACAGCACAAATCTACAGACTGGGTATGGTGGCGCATTTGAGAGAAATCTTACAACATGCTTGCATATAACAGTCATATGGTCTAAACCTTAAGCCTATTTTTAGACTGCGTGCTGGCTAAATATATACGAATTGGTGTCAATACACGAGGTATCAAAAATGAAGGGCAGGTGCACCTACTGCAGAACTGAAGTAGAAGATGATATTCATTTTATTGACAAATGTGGGCTATACGATGAAGAAAGAAAATATTAACACAGAATTTGCAAGAATTACTGGAGACAGGAGATTAAACTTAAAATTAAATGAAATAGTGCTTTATAGTGAGAATTTTGAAGAAATAATTGAAAAAACTTGAGAAAAGCAAAAGAAACGGATAGATCTTGTCGAAGAAAATGAGTGTTAAACAACAGCTGATAAACAATAATAATTTCCCAAAAAATAGAAATTTTAAAATATTTTGTTCCAAGTCAAAGTGGGAGTAAAGCAAGAAATAAAGGCATATATTTCATCATCTTTAATTTATTGATGGATTCATATAAGTTTTAAACGCTTAATGACTATCCATTTGAAGAAAATTCAATAATTAGTTTTTGCTTTAATTGGCTAAGAGAGAATAAATTTAAAATTAAAAACATCCTGAAATAAAATCTTTTCTTAATTTGCTGAAATTATCTACGAAATTTATTGAGGAATTTTGCATAATAAATACACTCCTTACAATGTGAGGCTTATAAGCAAACTCTACCTCATAAAGAATTTATATTAATTTTACATTTTTATAATAAATTTTCCAAAGCAAATAAATAAGCATGCAAGATAATGAAATAAATGTGAATTGGTGGTTTTCTTCTATTTGCAATAGCCAGGGGAATAGATATTGACAGGATTCCAGCTACAAATCCTCCTCCTAGTTCCAGAATTTTCCCATTAATGGAAAGTTTTCCAAGCTATGAGTGTATTATAGTCTATTCAGGAAATTCAGACCCTTCAACTATTTATAATGACGTTTGACTATTTAACACCACATTATTTCAATGAGAAAGACTTTCTCCTTCAAACGACGAAACTCCAGGTAAATTCTATATTAGTTGCAAGATACAACGGAGGTTCTTTTATTTCAGAAAGTAAACAGCTCTTATACATTTTCGGAGGAATGTCAATATCAGGGCCTTTAAATGATTTATGATGCTTCCAGGCAGATGGATCTATATGAGAAAAAATTCTAACGAAAGGAAATATTCCAGCACCTAGAATGAGATTTGGGTATACTTCTTATAATGATGATTATGGGAATTTTATTTTCGCTGTATTTGGAGGAATAACAGGTGCTGGGACAGATAATAGTCTTTATATGTAAAATATTATTTAGGCTGAATACAACTACATGGACATGAAAAGTTATGAATCCAGCTACTCTTCCTCCAAAGCTTGAAGGTCCATCACTACGATATTACAATAAAAAGCTTTATTTGGCTGGTGGATATGCCACTTATCTAAAAGATCCAAACATAAAAACTACTTTTTATTATGACTTATCAACAGATGATTGGGTAGACATAACAACTTCAAAAACTTACAATCCAAGAATTCATCATGGCAATTTCATCTATAACGATGAATGATATTTAATGACAGGCTATTCATTGCCAGAAAGCTCTTTAGACATTGTATGGTATAAACTCGACTTGGCAAGTTCTAGCTACAACTGGGTTGAAGTCCAAATGGCCACAGACTCTTATAATTGAACAAGGCTAGACAGCTATGGCTATGGCATTACTGGCGATTTGGTTTTCACATTTGCAGGAAATAAAATCCCAGATATTTCTAACCGCTTAGTAATTTACAACTTAAAAAATGAAATCATCACATACTATGCTCTTCCAGAAGACACTTCTCCGTCTCCTAGAATGTACCATTCTTTAGAATCAATCGGCCAATATCTTTATACATTTGGTGGCTTAGGTGAGAGTGGTGAGCTTTTAAATGATTTATGAATATACGACACTATAGATGAATATTGGCAAATAAAAGTTCCTATTGGAGACATCCCGTCTAAAAGGCACAGTTATGCTGCAGCTTCTGATGGAGATCATATGCTTATATGAGGGGGAAATGGCCAGGAAGGCTACTTAAATGATGCATATTTTTATAATATAAATACAAATACATATGTGTCGCTTACATATAAAGGAACTAATCCAAGCCCAAGAGTAGGAGCTTGTATAGTCCTGCATGGGCAAAATATTTATTTATATGGTGGCTTAACAGATGCAGGACTGTCTGATGAGTTTTGGTACTATAGCATTGACACTCAGACTTATACACTATTAGACTCTAAAAATTCAAACGGCCCTGGGCCATTAATTTACGCCTCTTGCAGCCTTTCTACTACTGTATCAAATTTAATCTATGTTTTATATGGAGAAGGCGAAGACCTTTACCCCACAAATGAAATTTATGGCTTCAATGCAAATTCATTAAAATGGAACCAGTTTTACAGCTTAGATACAGACATTTATGCAAAGAGCAGAGCTGCTGTGATCAAGATCCCAAGCGTAGTTATAGCTGCTGGCGGAGAATCAGAAGCCAGCTACCCAACTAACGGAATTTATACCTACAATATTAAATCTGACCAATGAGCATTCTTTGGAATTCTTCCATATTCCGTTATTGGGCCAGCATTCACATATTTTAAGAACTATTTTTATATTTTTGGAGGAGGAACTGCTGAGCAAGCTTTAATAAGATTTAGTGTACCTAGCAATAAATTTATCAGAATTGATTTAAAATCATTTTGTACAACTGAAGATGACTGCGATTTTACTTGCAGTCCTGGATCATATAGTGCTTCTTCAGGCTGCGAAGCTTGCTCTGCAGGGACTTATGCTAGTAATTTTGCCCAGAGCAGCTGTGACCTTTGTCCTAAAGGAAAATATGGCCCTTGAGCTGGCGCTACAACTGAAGATATGTGCTACCCTTGCCAGCAAGGACAATTTAATGATAAAGAAGGCCGATCTTTTTGTGATGATTGCCCTGGAGGAGCTACTTGCAACATTGGAAGCATAACTTATAATTATCTAATTACAGATTATAATGATACGTATATACAGCCATCATTATACAAAGTAAATCAAGAATGAGTAGTAAGAAATAGCATAATTACAGGGAGTGTGATAGGAGTTCTAGGGTCTTTAGTTATTTTCTCATTAGTTATTGTAAGAAGAAACAGAAAATACCTGCTTTTCTGTGATTTATATATGGAAATGCATAACCACTTTGAAAGAGAATTGATGTATATAAAAAAAAGAAAAATAGGTGGGGTGTTTGGGATTATGTTTATTTTTATAGCAGTAGCCATTATAGAAATTTCATTAGTGAATTATTTAAAAAACAATGTTTTTGAGACTAAAAGTTTGGTCCCACTTGTGGTGCTAAAGCAAGATGTTTCAAATGTAAGTTTTAGGTAGTTTGAAGGGAATTTTTATATTACGATTACACTTATGAATTATGGAGGTACTTGTGTTAATTATAATGAATTAAATGAGATGATATGCCCTTCATCAATTTCTCATACAATTGATGGGATTACTGGGACTTGGGAAGAGCAAGACTGCGAACTTATGGATAATGGAGATTGTTTAATAACAATAAATTGTGTTAAATGCTCTATAGATACACAAGGCAATATATTTTATACAATGGACGACTCAAACGGATATACCTCAGGGTTTATAGTAAATGTGACCTCATCTTCATCAATTCCGGGGAAATCCAGTAGCTATAAAACTGCAGTTTTACCTGATAATAATTATTTAATTTTTGGAGGAACGACTATTATATATTATGATATGATCCCATCTGTAATAGTAATTCAGCATTATGAAGATACAATAGATAATAAAAATGATACAGGATATCATGTTGATTTAAAAGAAGTTTCAAAAACTGGCAAACAATATCAGGCTTTTGAGTAAAAAATATACAGACTGGGGTATGCTTTTATTAATTATTTAGAGCTAGAGCTTGGAGTTAATCGAAATGGGCTTGTTACAAGCAAAGGAGCAAAGCAGACTTTTCTAATGCTAATTTCTTCACTTTTAGGGTCTGTTTTTGCTGTTTTAGGACTTTTGGGAGGCATAATGCAGCAAACTGAAGATTTTTGGCTCAAGATTAATAAAGTAATAAAACACGAAAAAACTGTGGAAGAATCAAGAAAGAATGCAGAAGAAATTTTCACAGCATATGGACAATGAACAAATAATAATGATGATGACGAAAGAATGTCAGCTGGGAGCTCAAGTTTAGTTGACGCTAATAATGAGAAATAGTTTAACTATAATAAAATTTAGATTCAGGTGTTAAAAGATAAGGAGCAAGCACTATTGATTTTTTTATTTTTAGCATAATATTTCGACATAAATATATAGAGAATAAATATTGAACCTAAAGCAAACAAACAAAAGAATAAATATTATTATTATTATTATTATTCAAAATTCCTCAATAAATTTCGTACATAATTTCATCAAATTAAGAAAAGATTTAATTCATATTAATTCTTAGGATGTTTTTAATTTTAAATTTATTCAAAAAATTCCTCTTAACCAATTAAAGCAAAAATTAATTATTGATTTTTCTTCAAATGGATAGTCATTAAGCGCTTTAAAACACAAACTTATATGAATCCATTAATAAATTAAAGATAATGAAATATATGCCTTTATTTCTTGCTTTATCCATTTCTTTTTGCTTTTCTCAAGTTTTTCAATTATTTCTTCAAAATTATTACTATAAAGCACTATTTCAATTAATTTTAAGTTTAATCACCTGTCTCTAGTAATTCTTGCAAATTCTGTATTAATATTTTCTTTCTTCATCATATAGCCCAGTAAGGGAGCTAAGCAGGACTTTAAAAACCTTATTTCTGCACTTTTATGGTCTGTTGTAGCTGCTTTGAAGATTTTAGGGACTGCAATGAAGAGCACTGAAAAGCTGGCACCAGATTAAGAAAGCTTTAGTGCATCATAAACTGGCAAAAGAAACAAAACATAACGCAGAAAACATTCATAGTTCATATGGGAAGTGGCAAAAGAGCGGCTGTGATGATATTATGTCATCTGAAAAAATGTAAATATGTAATTTAGAGTCCTTTGATAAATACTGCTGATTTCGAAAAATTATTAAGAAAAATTTTATTTAGTTAAATTATTTTTTAGTTACCTAAATTTTATTGCAAAATATATTTATAAATTATTATTTCTATGGAAATTTTAAATAAAATCCTCATTATTTTGATACAACTACAAAATTATCTTATAAGTGTTCTAAAATTATGTAGAATCTAATATTGATATCAATGAATATACATCAAAATAATAATTAATTATAAATGTCTGACAGAAAAGATGGGACGCCTATATTAATAATTATTTTTAGATTTTTATAACAGCAAATTTTTTAGTGTCATAAAAAAGCAAGTTCTAATATTTCCAGTTAATGTCCAGCTTATATTTAAGCAATTTTAATATTAATAATATGATCAGAATAGTGAAAAATAATAATTATGGTATCCTCAGTATTTTTATACTATCTTCTTCTTGGAGTTTATAGCTTGCTAATAGAAAGAATTCCATCCACAGCCACCCCTCCAGAGGCAAGGAGTTTATGTATTATGGAAACCTTTGAAGATCTTAATGTTACATTAGTCTTTGGAGGATACTCAGATCCGAGAAATGCTTTTAATGACTTATGAAGCTTTGATTTACAAAGGAATATATGAAGCAGACTTTCAGCTTCAGATGGCATTTATCCCGGTAAAGTTTAATTTAGTTTCTAGATATAATGGTGGATCATTTATTTCGTCAAACGATTTTTATTTATATATATTTGGAGGAATGTCTATATCAGGACCTCTAAATGACTTATGAAAATTCCAAGTTGAAGGATTCTTATGGACCCAAATAGCCACATCGGGAGACGTGCCAACTCCTAGGCTTAAATTCGGATATTGCGCGTTTACTCAAAATAATATTTTAAAATTTGCAGTTTTTGGGGGTTTGACTATGAAAGGAGATGACAATAGTCTTTTTTTGTAAAAATTATGCAGGCTTGATACTTCGACATGAATATGGGAAAAACTGGCTCAAAATGGGGATATTCCACCTCCAATTGAAGGAGCAAGCCTTATTTATTATAATAATTGCTTGTTTATAGCAGGAGGAGAAGCAGCGAATACTACAAATCCGCACCTACAAACATTTTACTTATATGATTTAAGCAATAATCAATGAAAAAATATAACTTCATCAAATACTTATTCGTCAAGGATTTTTCATGGAAGTTTATTATACAATGAAGAAATTTATTTGTTGCATGGATATTCAAATTTACTTAAGAAAAATAATCAAGAGTGATATAAAGTTAATTTATTGGATAGCAAATATGAATGAAGCCAAGTTCAAGTAAATAATATGACTAATGAGGTATTATTGGTAAACAGCTATGGCTATACTTTATATAATTCAAATATTCTTGTTTTTGGTGGAAATCAAAACCCACCAGTAATAAATCAATTAGTTGTTTTTGACTTACAGATCTCTCCAGTAAATTATCAAATTTATGATAGTTATAAATCTCCAAGTCCAAGAATGTATCATTCAATGCAAGCAATGAATCATAATTTATACTATTTTAACATGATAGAATATATGTTATTCTATTAAATTTATATTTAATTATCAGAGTTTTGATTCTCAACTCAGCCTAATTTAATATATATTTATTTGGTGGGCTGGGCGCTAATGAAGAACTTTACAACGATTTATGGACTTTTAATTGCATTGACGACACTTGAAGTAATATTGATGCAACTGGAAACATTCCTTCCAAACGGTATGGTTATGCATCAGCTGCTAATGCAGGATTAATGGTTGTATGAGGAGGCTATGGGGCTAACGGATATTTAAACGATGGCTATATTCTTGATATTACTGCAAATTCATGGCACAGTATGGATTATTCTGGCGATGCTCCAAGCCCAAGAGTAGGAGCCTGTGGTGCTCAAATGGGATCAAAAATAGCTATATATGGCGGATTAACCGAATCGGGACTTTCAGATGAGCTATGGGTTTATGATTTCACTACATCTCAATATACTCTTTTAGATTATAACAATACTAAAGGTCCTGGGAAATTATACTACGCAACTTGTAGAATGTCTACATCGACCCCTAACTTTGTATATGTTTTATATGGAGAAGGAGAAGATGAAGTTCCTCTTAATGGAGTTTTCACTTTTAATATGTCAAGCAAAATTTGAATAGCAAATTATACAGACAGAGTTGATCTTACATGAGCAAGAGCAAAAAGCTCTGTTTATAAGCTAAAAACTAGAATATTAGTCATAGGAGGAGAATCATTTGGGAGTTACCCTAATAGTGAAATTTTTTATTTAGATACTACAAAAAAAACACACGTACAAATTGGCTCTTTAGACTCTGCCATCTATGCTGCTGCTTTTGCTTATTTCCAAAACTACGTTTATATACATGGCGGAGGTACAGCAGTTGGTTCTTTATTAAGATTTAATGTCCCTTCTAATAAATTCATCAGAGTTCATTTATGGTCTGACTGTGACGACAATACTACTTGTTTTTGGGCTTGTAGCCCAGGGACATATAGGACAAATAACTGCTTTGTATGCCCTCCTGGGACTTATTCAGATGGATTTAATCATACATTTTGCGATAAATGTTCACAAGGTAAATATAACGCTGAATATGGCGCTACATCTAAAGATTTATGTTATCCATGTCAAGAAGGGACTTATAATGACCAGCAAGGGGCTGGATATTGTCTCTCGTGCCCATATGGTGCAAATTGTGACGTAGGAAGCTTAGACTATAACTATCAGCTACTTGTCTATGACGATAAATCAATTCAACCAGCCATTTATGCGTCAAATATGAGTCAAATTGACGAAACGACTTTTATTATACAAAGCACCGTTGGATTTGCAGGGTTATTAGTCATTATCTTATTTATTTTTGTTAAAAAAGGTAGAGAATTTTTAAAAGGGGCAGACTTGTATACAAATGACCATAATCATTTAACAGGCCAAGCGATGTATTTAAAGAAGACTAGAATAGGTGGAATTTTTAGTATTATTTTTGTATTTATAGCGATTATAGCAGTTGGAACAGCTTTGGTGAATTATTCGCTAAATAATGTATATGAAGTAAAAAGCTTGGTGCCGCTCGTAGTTCTTAAGCAGGATGTCCCTGAGGTAAATTATATATAGTTTATTGGAGATTTCACAATAATAGTTACTCTGATACATTATGGAGGTACCTGCGCATCAAAAAACGATTGCTCGTCAGAATTATCTCATAACATTACAGGAATTAATGGCTCTTTCAGCAAATCTTCATGCAAGTCCTATGATAATGGAAACTGTGACGTCACTATTTTATGCAAGAGCTGTGAAGTGCTAAGCTATGCACAGATTTCATACTACATGAATAATCAGAATGGATATGTTTCAGGTTTTACTGTAAATGTAACATTTTCTTCATCAATCCCTAACGAAAAAAGCAGCTACGAGACTACCCTTGAACCGTCTCAAAATCATGTCTTTTCTGGTAACACCCCGTCTGTGGTTTATTTTTATACAATTCCTTCAGTAAATTTTATTTAGTATTACTCAGAAACTTGAACTAAAAAAAATCAGACAGGATATCATGTATCATTAAAACAGCCATCTGATAAAGGCTCAGAATATCAAGCATTTGAGTAAAATTTATATAGGTTGGCCTTGGCATTTAACTCGTATTTAAATATAAAATTCGATATAGGAACTAATGGGCTTGTCACTACTAGAAATGTTAGTCAAACATTTATTATTTTAATTACTACACTTTTAGGGTCTGTTTTTGGGATTATGGGAAGCATTGGAGGGATAATGAAACTTGTTGAAGAGAAGTGAATTAATATTGAAAAGAAATTAAAAGAGAAATCATCATATGAAAAATCACTAGAAAATGTTGAAGTTATTTCTAGCACATATGAGCACTCTCAATCTTTGAGTTTAAATGATCCTGAAATTTCTGATAAAATGCTTATCTCTGGGAAATTTTTAATGATGTAAATGGAATTTTCCTTGTAAACCTCCTAGGCTTTTTTTGAAACATTAAGGTCTATATAATGATTTCAATTGATTTGTAATAGAAATTAAATATTTAAGTACTAATTGGTGCTTAGATTATATTAATATCAATTTTATTATATCTAAATTTTCTGTTATAAATAAAAATAAAAACAGCTTATAAATTTGGTTAAGTGTTGAAAAGAAATTATTCCATTTATTATATATTTTGCTAGATATAAAAAAATTTATTAGGATAAAATAATTGCAAATCCTTTTCATATCGATAAACATATTAAATTTATTAATTAATTTGAGTTTATATTACATGTTGTTTAGGAAGATTCTATGAGGAAAAAGAAACTTAACCAAATTAATAGGAAATTAACTGTAAAAGCATCTGATACTTAAAAAAACTCAAATACTTGTTGATTTTTAAATAGAAAATCGGAAAATATCGGGGAAATAATTTTAGAAATTATTTGGAATCATAGAGTCAAATTTTTAAAAATTCTTCAAAAATTACATTTTTTTATTATAAAAATTAAGCTCAATTAGCAATAAAAATTTAAAAAGTTGCGATTTAAAAGTCATATTTAAATAGCTTTATATAATTAATGGCTTTCCTTGCAATTCTGTTTTGCTTTCTCTTTCAAGTCAAAAGTTTGCTAATAGAAAGAATTCCTTCCACGAGTACACCTCCAGAAGCGAGATCTTTATGTGTTATGGAAACTTTTCCATCTCTCAACGCAACTATAGTATTTGGAGGCTACTCAGACCCTAGAAATGCAATTAGTGATTTATGAAATTTTGACTTGAACAGAAAAATTTGAAGTCGGCTTGCTGCTTCAAATGATATTTACCCTAGTAATTTTAACTCAGCTGCACGCTACAATGGAGCTTCTTTCACAAGTTGAAGTGATTTATATTTTTATATTTTTGGTGGAATGTCAGTATCTGGACCTTTAAATGATTTATGGAGATTTCAAGTTGAAGGCTTTTTATGAACCCAAATCATTACATCAGGGGATATTCCTACTCCTCGGCTCAAATTTGGCTATTCTGCCTTCACCCAATCTGATAATATTTTAAAGTTCGCAGTGTTCGGAGGCTTGACTATGAAAGGAGATGACAATAATCTTTATTTGTAAAAAATATTCAGGCTAGACACGTCCACTTGAAAATGGAAAAAATTGCCACAAAGTGGTGATATACCGCCCGCAATTGAAGGAGCAACGCTTGACTACTATAATGGCTGTTTATTTATATCAGGCGGCGAGTCAAGAGGAGCTGCAAATCCATCAATACAAACTTTTTATTTATATGATTTGACAGCCCAAAAATGGACTAATATAACATCGGCATCTACATATACTTCAAGGACACTGCATGGATCTGCACTAATTAATGATGAATTGTATTTGATGAACGGCTATTCAAGCATAACTAAGAAAAATGTACCTGAATGATATAAAGTTAAATTATCTGATCCAAGCTATAATTGAACCAAAGTTCAATTTGAAACTGATACAAGCAGCTTATTATCATTGGACAGCTACGGATATGCGTATTTTGAATCAAATATCCTTATTTTTGCAGGTGATCGAAATCCGCCTATCATAAACAGCTTAGTCATATTTGATTTACAATCATCTTTGATTAAATATGATATTTACGACAGCTATTATTCTCCAAGTCCAAGAATGTACCATTCAATGCAAGCAATGAGCAATAATTTATATTTGTTTGGAGGGTTAGGAGCTGATGAAGAGCTTTATAATGATTTATGGACTTTTAATTGTGATGATGAAACTTGAAAAGCTGTTGATACTACTGGAAATATCCCTTCTAAAAGGTATGGATATGCATCGGCGGCTAATGCAGATTTAATGCTTGTGTGAGGAGGATATGGAGTAAATGGATATTTAAATGATGGGTATTTACTTGATATTACGTCAAATGCATGACATACCATGACCTATTCTGGAGATGTCCCAAGCCCAAGAGTAGGAGCATGTGGCGCTCAGATGGGCTCAAAAATTGTTATATATGGTGGCCTAGCTGAATCAGGACTTTCTGATGAAATGTGGGTATATGATTTATCAACTTATCAATACACACTTTTAGATTATGGCAATACTAAAGGCCCTGGGAAATTATATTACGCCACTTGTAGAATGTCTACTTCAACACCTAACTTTGTATATGTTTTATATGGAGAAACTGAAGATGAAAAGCCACTCAATGGAGTTTTTACTTTTAATATGTCAAGCAGAGCTTGAATCGCAAATTACACAAACACAGTAGACCTTACTTGGGCAAGGGCCAAAAGCTCAGTTTATAAGCTAAAAACAAGGATTTTGGTGATAGGAGGAGAATCATAAGGAAGTGAACCAAATAATGAAATTTTTTATTTAGACACAAATGGTAATAAGCATGTGCAGATCGGGAAGCTAGAAAGTTCTATTTATGCTGCAGCTTTTGCATATTTTCAAAATTATGTATACATCCATGGTGGAGGAACTGCAGTTGGCTCAATATTACAGTTTAATGTGCCTTCTAATAAATTCATAAGAATCCACTTATGATCTGATTGTACCGACAACACAACTTGTTTTTGGGCTTGCAGTCCAGGGACTTATAGAAGTGATAATTGTATTATATGTCCACCTGGTACTTATTCTGATGGATTTAATCATACTTTTTGTGATAAATGCCCTCAAGGAAAGTATAATGGTCATTATGGAGCAACTTCTAAAGACTTATGCTACCCATGCCAAGAAGGTACTTATAATAAGCTAAAAGGAGCTTCATCTTGTTTAAAATGCCCATATGGATCTAAATGTGACGTAGGTAGCGTTGAATTTAGTTTCGTTTCAAATACTTATGATGATAAATCAATCCAACCAGCACTTTATACGCCAGATACTGAGCAAATTAAAAGTGATACATTTGTTATTCAAAGTGTGGTTGGATTTATAGGTCTATGTGCTATTTTTCTATTAATTTTTGTAGCAAAAGGAAGGGAACTGCTAGAAGATGCTGATTTGTATACTAATTTTCATAATCATATTATAGGGCGAGTTATGTACTTGAAGCAGACTTGGCTTGGAGGAGCTTTTAGTTTAATTTTTATATTTCTTGCAATTATGGCTGTTGGTACAGCTTTAGTTAATTATGCTTTGAATAACACATATGAAGTGAAAAGTTTAGTGCCACTAGTCGTTCTTGAACAAGACGTGTCTAATGTAAACTCTATATAGTATATTGGTGATTTTACAATAATCGTTACTTTAATCCATTACTGAGGAACTTGCATGTCAACTAATGAATGCTCATCTGAGCTTACCCAAACTATTTCTGGGATTAATGGGTCTTTCACAAAAGCCTCATGCAGTGCTTATGATAATGGAAATTGCGAAATTACTATTAAATGTAAAAGCTGCGAAATATTAAGCTACGCCCAAATTTCATATGCCATGAATAACCAAAATGGCTATGTCTCAGGCTTTACTGTAAATGTGACATCTTCTTCATCAATTCCTAATGAAAAAAGTAGCTATGAAACTACAATTGAGCCTTCTAAAAATTTTGTGTTTATGGGGACAGTTCCATCAGTAATTTATTTTTATGCGATTCCTTCAGTAATTTTTATTTAGTATTATTCAGAAGCCCAAACCGATAAAAATCAGACAGGATATCACATGTCCTTGAAACAAGCATCAGAAAAAGGATCAGAATATCAAGCGTTTGAGTAAACATTATATAGACTTGGTATAGCGTTTAATTCATATTTAAATATCAAATTTGACAAAGGAACGAATGGACTTGTGACAACAAGAAATGTCAGACAAACGTGGATTATTTTAATTACTACACTTTTAGGGTCTGTTTTTGGGATTATGGGGAGTATTGGAGGGGCATTGAAGTTAGTTGAGAAAAGGTGGAAAACAATCAAAAAAATATTAAAGAAGAAATCTGCATATAAGAAGGCTGAAGAAAATGCTGATATTATAGCAAGTTCATATGAAAACACAAACATATATGAAGAATCATCATCGCCTAAGGAAACTCAGCCGACATTTAAATTGTTTATTATATAATTATGAGTATTTTTTAACAAGCCATAATATTTGCTTAAAGAGTAAAAACAATGTGTAAACTGACATTTTGAATTTCCTTTCCATCATCTACTTTTATTAGTTAGGTGCTAATATTTGAATTTAGCATAAGGAAGTAAATATTGAGGACTACTCTTCCCGCCTGCTATTGCATATTTGATTTAATCTTTCCTCTGTTGATATGAAACGCACGCCTTAAGCCATATGGATGCTTGTCAAAAGTTTAAAATAGCGAGCCAAGTTGCTAATATTCCCTCTCTACTCTCTGTTCTCTAACAGCTTTATAATGGTTAGGAGGAGAGAGCTGTAATGAGAGACCTGGCATGCGTAGAAAGCCCACTACAAGACTAAAAATGTACCTATAATAATATTATGAATTTATAGTCACAATTATAATTCTAGCTAAATTAAGCTAAGTTAATAGGCAGCTCTAAAAAATACTAAAAGCTATACCCTTTTTATTGAAAAAATAGAGGCTTTTTTCAAAACAATAAATTTCACAAATAAATCATTAATTAAATCATTTGCTTTATGATTTTTCGCAATAAATAATTTAAATCAACAATTACTAAAAAAATTGAAATGAAAACCATAGAAAAACATCATTCTGGTTATTTAATTATAGAGAACAGAAATTATTAGACTATACTATTTTATTAGTAAAATTAAAATGTGGCAAATCTTAATAAATAATCTTTTACCCAAAACAGCAACTAATAGTATTTATTATAATCTAATATGATGCCATTTTTGCAAAGATAATAATAATAATGGCTTTTATTTCCATTCTATGATATTTTAGTCTTGGAGTGAGTAGTTTGATAATTGAAAAAATTCCTTCCACGAGCACTCCTCCAGAAGCAAGAACTGCATGTGTTATGGAAGCTTTTCCAGATCTTAACGTAACAATTGTATTTGGAGGCAACTCAGACCCAAGAAATGCTTTCAACGACCTATGAAGCTTTGACTTGCAAAGAAAAGTTTGAAATCTGCTTGCACCCTCAAATGATGTTTACCCTAGTAACTTTTTATTTAGTTGCACGCTATGGCGGAAGCTCATTTACAGACTCAGAAGAGGGACTATTTTATATATTTGGTGGGATGTCTGTATCAGGCCCATTAAATGACCTTTGAAGGTTCCAAGCAGATGGGTTTTTATGAACCCAAATAGTAACATATGGAGAAATTCCTAGTCCTCGTCTAAATTTCGGATATTCAGCCTTCACCCAAGACGATAATATTTTAAAATTCGCAGTATTCGGAGGATTGACTTTGAAAGGAGACGGCAATGATCTTTATTTGTAAAAATTATTTTAGGCTGGATACTTCTACTTGAAATTGAAAGAAACTGCCTCAGAGTGGCGATATTCCGCCTGCAATTGAAGGAGGAACACTGGACTACTATGAAGGAAATTTGTATTTAAAAGGTGGCGAAGCTAGAGAAAAATCAAATCCATCAATACAGACTTTTTATTTATATGACTTGAATAATGAAAAATGGGTAAATATAACATCGGCGCATACATATACTTCAAGGACACTTTGTGGAAGTGCTTTAATTGGCGATCAGTTATATTTGATGAATGGGTATTCAAGTATAACTAAGAAAGATGTCCCTGAATGATATAAAGTCAGCTTATCAGATCCAAACTATGAATGAACTCAAGTTCAATTTGATACAGATTTAAATAGCTTATTAGCTTTAGATAGCTATGGGTATGCTTATTTTAAATCAATTCTCATTGTTTTTGGAGGCAATCGAAATCCACCTATTACAAATGAATTTTTCCTTTTTGATTTAGGAACATCTCCCATCAAATCAAATGTTTATGACAGATACCGCTCTCCAAGCCCTAGAATGTACCATTCAATGCAAGCAATGAATAGTAACTTATATCTATTTGGTGGGATGGGCGCTGATAATGAGCTTTATAATGATTTATGGAGTTTTGACTGTGTAGGCGAAACTTGAAGCGCGGTTGACACAATTGGAGATATTCCTCCTAAACGATATGGCTATGCATCGGCTGCAAATGCAGATTTAATGCTTGTATGGGGAGGATATGGAGCGAATGGGTATTTAAATGATGGGTATTTTCTCGATATCACATCAAATGCATGGCACATCATGACATATTCTGGAAATGCTCCAAGTCCAAGAGTAGGAGCATGTGGTGCTCAAATAGGCTCAAAAATCGTTATATACGGCGGATTATCTGAGTCAGGACTTTCTGATGAGCTGTGAATGTATGATTTGACAACTTACCAGTATACACTTTTAGATTATAACAATACGAAAGGGCCTGGGAAATTATATTACGCCTCTTGTACAATGTCTTCATCAAATCCCAATTTTGTATATGTTATGTACGGAGAAACCGAAGATGAACAACCACTCAACGGAGTTTTTACTTTTAATATGTCAAACGGCGTCTGAATCACAAATTATAGTGACACAGTAGATCTTACATGGGCAAGGGCAAGAAGTTCAGTTTATAAACTAAATAGCAGAGTTCTAGTTATAGGAGGGGAATCATTTGGAAGTTTGCCAAGAAATGATATTTTTTACTTAGACACAAATAGCGTAGAGCATGTGCAAATTGGGAAGCTAGAAAGTTCTATGTATGGAGCAGCTTTTGCATATTTTCAAAACTATATATATATGCATGGTGGAGGAACTGCTGTTGGTAGGGTACTACGGTTTAATGTGCCATCTAATAAATTCATAAGAATCCACTTAGGATCTGATTGCACTGATAATACAACTTGTTTTTGGGCTTGCAGCCCAGGGACCTATAGAGGTGATGAGTGCATTGTATGTCCGCCTGGAACTTATTCTAGCGTGTTTAACAGCACTTCTTGTGAAAAATGTCCTCAAGGGATGTATAATGCCAATTATGGCAGCGCATCAAGAGACCTGTGCTACCCATGCCAAGAAGGCTCTTATAGTAATCAAAAAGGTGCTGCTGCTTGCTTGGACTGTCCAGCTGGATCAGTTTGTGACGTTGGGAGTGTAAACTACTACTTCCATATAGTAACTTATGAAGATAATTCAATTCAGCCAGCTCTTTATTCGCAGGATACCGACAAAATAGACCAATATACCCTCGTTATTCAAAGCACAGTTGGTTTTGCAGGCTTAGTAGCCGTTCTTATATTAATTTTTGTGAGAAAAGGACATAATTTGTTAGAACATTTTGACTTATACACAACGATCCATAATCACTTAATCGGACAAGTTATGTATTTAAAGCAAACTTGACTGGGAGGAGCTTTTAGTTTAATTTTTATTTTTCTCACAATTATAGCAGTTGGGACGGCTTTGGTAAACTATTCTCTGAATAATACTTATGAGTCTAAGAGCTTAGTTCCATTAGTAGTCCTTGAGCAGGATGTTTCAAATGTAAGATTTATATAGTTTATTGGAGATTTCTTAATAATTGTTACCTTAGTCCATTATGGAGGAACTTGTGTATTATTTGATGCTTGCTCACCTGAAATATCCCAAACTATTTCTGGAATTAATGGAGTTTGAAGTGACTCTGTATGCACGGCCCATGACAATGGAGATTGCGATATTACAATTCGTTGCGAAAATTGTGAAATATTAAGCTATGCTGAAATTTCATATGCAATGAGTAACCAAAATGGGTATGTTTCTGGGTTTACTGTAAATATGACAGCTTCTTCGTCAATTCCGGGCGAAAAAAGCAGCTATAAGACTACTGTTTTGCCATCTAAAAATTATGTATTTATGGGAGCCACTCCTTCAATTGTATATTTTTATACAATACCTTCAGTAACTTTTATTTAGTATTATTCAGAAACTCAAACTAATAAAAATAAGACAGGTTATCACTTGTCATTGAAGCAAGCATCAGAAAAAGGATCAGAGTATCAAGCTTTTGAGTAAAAATTATGTAGGCTTGGGCTCGCTTTTAATTCTTACTTAGACATCAAATTTGATATCGGAACGAACGGACTTGTGACAACTAGAAACGTTCGTCAAACGTGGATTATTTTAATTACTACATTATTAGGCTCTGTTTTTGGGATTATGGGAAGTATTGGAGGAATAATGAAACTAGTTGAGAAAAGATGGACTGAAATTAAAAATAGATTGAATAGCAAATCACTCTTTCTAGATATTGAAGAAAACTCGAATGTCATATCTAGTTCATACGAAAGACACTGTAGCTCAGAAGATGTAGAGATTTCACCTACAAGTCCTTCAAAAACTGAATCAATTAAATATTTGATCATCTAATAAATAAAAAACCATAAAAGATATGATATAAGTAATTTTAGTATATATGTTGCGTAAAAATTACTATAAAAAGGACTCGCTCAAATAATTATTATAAATAGAAGAAGCTTATTTGGTGCCTTTATAATTGTTTTATTATTTAAAAAAAGATTTATTGTTCAGATCCAGTCTTTATCAGAATGATAATCATCAAACAGATTTAAACTGTTTATTATAAAATTATGAGTATTTTTAAAAAATCATAACATCTACTTAAAGTAAAATAGCAGAAAAACCCATGGATAAGAATAAAATGTTAGGCTGAGAAGCTTATTCACTCTTCTCTCATCTATTTTTATAGGATTAGGCTTTATATGTGAAGCAAGGTGAAGGAGCATAGAAGATTCCTCTACCTTTGCGTTATTGTGTATCTTGCTCACTAATGATATGAAAGGCACAACTATTAGACTAAGTCGGCATTAAAGAAAAATTGGATATAGCAAGACAGCACGCCAAAGTTTTAGTATTTTTGTGCGCTTCTCTATTCTTAAAAGACTCAATAGAGGCTAGGAGAGTGAGTTCAATAAGAGATCTGACCTGTGAAGAGAGCAGCAACAAGGCGTATAAAAAATCCCTCAATTCTGTAATCTATTGGCCGAATTAAATTAATAGGAAAACTCTGAATAATGAAAAAGCTATAACTTTTTATATTGGAAATAATTGCATATTATCTTATAAGCTTTTACAACATAATAAATCTCCTAGATAAATCTATAATTAAATGATTTGCATTCAATTTCTAGTGGTAAATACTTTAAATCCATAATTGATAATAAAATTGAAAATGGAATCTTCGATATGAGCATTATCCAGTTTTATCACTTTCTTTTATAGAAGGCAGAAATTATTAGGCAAATTATTTTTCATCAAGATAAATCAAGCAAGAAAAAATTCTTAAAATTAACTATTTTTGTAATAAGATTCTTTATAACCAAAGTTAAAATAGCAATACTCAATATGAGAAATTTGAAAAGATGATAATAATAATTAATGGTTTTCCTTGCATTTTTATTGTACTTTATACTTGAAGTCAACAGTTTGCTTATTGAACGAATTCCTTCCACAAGTACTCCTCCAGAAGCAAGATCTTTATGTGTTATGGAAACTTTTCCAGATCTTAACGTAACGATAGTTTTTGGAGGCTACTCAGACCCCAGAAATGCATTTAATGACCTATGAAGTTTTGACTTGCAAAGAAAAGTCTGAAGCCAACTTGCAGCCTCAAATGATATATACCCTAGTAATTTTTAATTAGCTCCGCGCTATAACGGAGGCTCATTCACAATCTGAAGCGAGAAAAATTTCTATATATTTGGTGGAATGTCAGTATCAGGCCCATTAAATGACTTGTGAAGATTCCAAGTAGATGGGTTTTTATGAACTCAAATAATCACATATGGAGATATTCCTAGTCCTCGTCTAAAATTTGGATATTCAGCCTTCACCGAAAATGATATTTTAAAATTCGCAGTATTTGGAGGTTTGACTATGAAAGGAGACGACAATGGTCTTTATTTGTAAAAATTATTTTAGGCTTGATACCTCAACTTGAAAATGGAGAAAATTGCCTCAAAACGGTAGTTATCCACCTGCAATTGAAGGAGGAACGCTGGATTACTATGAAGGATGCTTGTATTTGGCAGGTGGTGAAGCTAGAGGAGCAACAAATTCATCAATACAGACTTTTTATTTATATGATTTAAATAATGAAAAATGGACAAATATCACATCAGCGCATATGTATTCTCCAAGAACGCTTTACGGAAGTGCTCTAATTAATAATGAGTTATATCTGATGAATGGGTATTCAAGTATAACTAAGAAAAATGTCCCTGAATGGTATAAAGTCAGCTTATCAGATCCTAGCTACGAATGAAGCCAAGTTAAATTTGACACTGATTCTAATAGTGTATTAGCTTTAGATAGCTATGGGTATGCTTATTTCGAAACAACTCTTCTTCTTTTTGCAGGCGATAGAAATCCGCCTATAACAAATGAATTTTTTATTTTTGATATGGGGATATCTCCTATCAAATATGATGCTTATGACAGATATAGCTCTCCAAGCCCAAGAATGTACCATTCAATGCAAGCAATGAATAATAATTTATATTTGTTTGGTGGGCTGGGCTCAAATAAAGAGCTTTATAATGATTTATGGACTTTTGACTGCGTTGATGAAAGTTGAAAAGCGGTTGACTCAATTGGAAATATCCCATCTAAACGATATGGCTATGCATCAGCTGCTAATGCAGATTTAATGCTTGTTTGGGGAGGATTTGGAGTAAATGGGTATTTAAATGATGGGTATTTACTTGATATTACTTCAAATGAATGACACACCATGACATATTCTGGAGATGTTCCAAGCCCAAGAGTAGGAGCATGTGGTGCTCAGATGGGCTCAAAAATCGTTATATATGGCGGATTATCTGAGTCAGGACTTTCTGATGAAATGTGGGTATATGATTTGACAACTTATCAATACACACTTTTAGATTATAACAATACAAGAGGGCCTGGGAAATTATATTACGCCACTTGTAGAATGTCGACATCGACACCGAATTTTGTATACGTTTTGTATGGAGAAACTGAAGATGAAAAGCCACTCAATGGAGTTTTTACTTTTAATATGTCAAGCAGAGCTTGAATCGCAAATTATACGGACACAGTAGACCTTACTTGGGCAAGGGCCAAAAGCTCAGTTTATAAGCTAAAAACAAGAATTTTGGTGATAGGAGGAGAATCATACGGAAGTGAGCCAAAAAATGAAATTTTTTATTTAGACACAAATAATAATAATCATGTGCAGATCGGGAAACTAGAAAGTTCTATTTATGCGGCAGCTTTTGCATATTTTCAAAACTATGTATATATACATGGTGGGGGAACTGCAGTAGGCTCAATATTACGGTTTAACGTGCCTTCTAATAAATTCATAAGGATTCACTTATGATCTGATTGTACCGACAACACAACTTGTTTTTGGGCTTGCAGTCCAGGGACTTATAGAAGTGATGACTGCATTATATGCCCTCCTGGAACTTATTCTGATGGGTTTAACCACACATTTTGCGATAAATGCCCTCAAGGGAAGTATAATGGTCATCATGGCGGCACATCAAAAGACTTATGCTACCCATGTCAGGAAGGCACTTATAGTAATCAAAAAGGAGCTGCTGCTTGTTTTGACTGTCCATCTGGATCATTTTGTGATGTTGGGAGTGTAGACTATACCTTTCAATTAAAGAGTTATGGTGAAGATGAATCAATTCAGCCTGCTCTTTATTCACCGAATACCGACCAAATACACAAAGATACCCTCATTATTCAAAGCACAGTTGGGTTTGTTGGCTTAGTAGCCATTCTTGTATTAATTTTTGTGAAAAAAGGGCAAAGCATGCTAGAAAACATTGATTTATACACAACGAGCCATAACCACTTAGTCGGGCAAGTTATGTATTTAACGCAGACTTGGTTGGGAGGTGCTTTTAGTATAATTTTTATATTTCTCGCAATTATAGCAGTTGGGACAGCTTTGGTGAACTATTCTCTGAATAATATTTATGAGTCTAAAAGCTTGGTTCCATTAGTAGTCCTTGAGCAGGATGTTTCAAATGTAAGATTTATATAGTTTATTGGAGATTTCTCAGTAATAGTTACCTTAATCCATTATGGAGGAACTTGCGTATCAGCTAATGCTTGTTCATCTGAAATATCTCAAACTATTTCTGGAATTAATGGAATTTTCAGTGAATCTATGTGCAAAGTTTATGACAACGGAGATTGTGATATCTCGTTTCGTTGCACAAATTGCGAAGTGTTAAGCTACGCCCAAATTTCATATGCCATGAATAACCAAAATGGGTATGTTTCTGGGTTTACTGTAAATGTTACAGCTTCTTCATCAATTCCTAATGAAAAAAGCAGCTATAGGACCACTGTTGAGCCATCTAAAAATTATGTATTTATGGGGACAGATCCATCAGTAGTTTATTTTTATACAATTCCTTCAGTAACCTTTATTTAGTATTACTCAGAAACTCAGACTGATAAAAATCATACAGGATATCACATGTCCTTGAAGCAAGCATCAGAAAAAGGGTCAGAGTATCAAGCATTTGAGTAAAAATTATGCAGGCTTGGGCTAGCATTTAATTCGTACTTAGATATCAAATTTGATATAGGAACGAATGGGCTTGTGACAACTAGAAATGTCCGCCAAACGTGGATTATTTTAATTACTACACTATTAGGCTCTGTTTTTGGAATTATGGGAAGTATTGGAGGAGTAATGAAGCTAATTGAGAAGAGATGGATTGATATTAAAAATAAATTGAATAACAAATCATCCTCCCTAAAAATTGAAGAAAATTCAAATGTGATATCTAGCTCATATGAAAGTCAATACAATTTTGAAGAGCTTACACCTCAGCCTTCAACTCCTTCAAAAACTCCATCAAGTAAGTATTTGATCATTTAATTAATAAAAAAATAATAAAACATAGTATATATGCAATATTTATTATATATGCAGTGTAAAAATTTACTATAATCGAGCAAAACAATTTAGCATGAATAGAAGAAGCTTATTAAATTATTTCATTATTCAAAAAGATTCATTTTCTGCAAGACCAATATTTTTAGATAACATATAAAAAAATTGATTAAATTTATTTTTAAAAGCAAGACTTTTTGGCTATATATTCAAATTACAATTATAAAAATTGTTATTCAAATCCAATTGGCTTTAAATACATTAAAAAGTCACTTTTCGATCTTGTGTGCCCATATGTTTTCCATAACATTGAATTTTTCAAAGGATTTTGCAGTACTTTTTTGCTGTTTTCCATAGTTTTTATAATTTCGTTGTTTAATTCTTCGATCTTTTTGTCAGTGTATTTCTCATTTTCTTTATCTTTATGCTTTAATACAGACCCAAGTTCGCCGCAACTTTCAAAAAAACTATTTTCAGCCAAAATTTCAGATGCTTGGAGCTCTGAACCTCGTGTTATTTCATAGGCATTTAAGTAATCGTATTCTGTTTGTGTGCCTTTAACAGAATTTTTATATTTCGTACGATAAAAAATCAAAAAATCGTTAACAAACTCTAGTAAAGAATTGAAGGCTTCTTCATACTTTTGGTTTTTAATTAATTCGGTGTATAGTGTATAAGCTCCTATTCGTTTCAAGAACAATTGATTTACATTTTGCTCGTTCCTTATTTGCTTTACTAGAGTAACAACATTTTCTTGGATTTTTTCACTGATTCTAGGGACAATTTGAATTTTCTTTAAATGTTTCTAAGTAAATTTTACTGAAAGCTCAGTGCATTCTTTTATAGCAATTTCCAGATTTTGTGTTAAGATTTGATTTTCTGCTATAAAAACATCTCTAAATGATAATTACTTTTCTTTCAAAAGTTCACGGATCGCTTTTTTCAGCTGTGAATTTTGTATTGTTAGCTCTTCTATTTTTAGTTTTTTAAGCTTTATTTCATTGGAAAAATGTTTTAGTTTGCTTTCTTGCAACTCGTAAGCTTTAAGCAGTGTTTCTATCTTATTTTCCATGATTTATCGGAAACAAAATAATAAATAATTTTAAAAGGGAGATTAATAGGGAAATTAGGCTCAATTAGTATTGCTAGCAATATTCTCTGTTGAAGATGAATGTTTATAATATAATATTGATTATTTACAAGTGCTTTATTAAATCTATTTAGAATTTTTAGCTGATTTCAATACATTTAAACTACAAAATAAAGATTTTATCGCATAAATGAAAAATAATCATTGTTTAACAGTACAGAATTCATGTCTATTCCAATTAAGGACGAAGTGTAAAATCTCAAAATTTTATTTATTTATAAATATGGGCGATAATTCTATGAAATATATCGCGTTCGCTGGAATTGTCTCATTATTAATTATAGCTAACGAAGAAATTATCAGAAAAAAGCTTAAGGACTTAATTGGGTGGCTTAAAAATAAAATGAGCAGAGAAAAAGTCTATGTTCCTAATGATATAAGAGAGAATGAAGAAAACGATATAGAAGTAGAAGGGATGGAGGCATTATTATGCCCGATATCCCATGAGCTGATGAGAAATCCTGTGATTACTCCATATGGACATTGCTTTGAAAAATCACAAATAGAAGCATGGCTTGACTTACACAATTATTGCCCATTAACCCGACAAAGATTATCAAAAAATCAGCTTAAACCTTGCTATACGTTGAAATATGCAGTTGAGCAGTATATTCGTCTACAAGAAAAGCTAAATTTGAATAATAATTAACCATCTATAATAGTGAAAAAATTGGCATTTTAAAAGCAAAGTATTAAAAATGCATAAAATCTATAATCCTAAATTTATTATCAAATTTTAATTTTTCAAATAATTTAATCTATTAATATTTTTTAAGAACTTTTATAATTGAAATAGAGAATTCAATAATATAATAAATCTTCTAAAATTCCTAACTTTTATGCACCATTATATTTAGAAGCGTCAATTTTAAGATTATTACAAACGGAAGCTATCATAAATGTCAAAAAATTACCTCAATCCATCAACAGCTTCTAATCAAAAACAGTCAAAAATCTTATTTTCTGATAGTGAATCTAGCTCATCTCCTGGTGATTCTTTTATCCACGAAGAATCCTCTATATCTCATCAATTATCTCCAAAATTCCAGCAAGGCGAAATCGGTGAAGAAATTCAAAGATCAATTACTTTAATTGCCTCAGCCCTTAAAAAGAGCAAAGTTTCCTATTCACAGCCTGATTTATATGATGGTGACATTCGAAAAACCCTTAATTCGCTGAATTATTTTGTATCAACTATATGTAGTGAATACTTATATGCAATGAACAAAATTAATGCTGAGGCCTCTTTAAATAAAATTGACTCATATAAGCAGCCGAAAATTGAAGAACTAAGGATCGCTAATGATAAGGTAAAAGATAAGGACAAAATTGATGAGGTTGGGGTTACTGTTGTTAAAAAAGGCCAGTCAGATATTATGGGGAGGCTTTTTAAATTGCCAAAACAAGGATTAATGCTTACACATGAAGACTGTAAGGAATTTTCCTCACTAATTATAGGTGCTATGAGGGACTCTGGAACTGTTGAATTACGAGAACAAATTGTGTATTTGCAAGAAAAAGCTGTGAATTTTGGGAAATTGTTAAGTTTGACGAGATCACAGCTTAGGAAAAAAGAAGATCAAGTCGACCAACTTTTGCAGGCAAATAAAAATTTAAATCAGATGTAAACCATATATAGAATTTCAAATCTTCAAGACAAAATAAACGATAGATATTCTCCAGATCAAGATATTTTCATAAGAGATTTGTCACCAAATAAGCAGCATTCTCATGAAACTTCAAGCACCCAGAGTGAAGTAGTATTTATAAACCCTTAAGATTAATGAAATTAATACAATTTTTCCAAGAAATTAAAATTTTTATAAAGTTCTTCTCTTTTTGGCTGTGTTCATATAAGGTCTTGATACCCATTCGACTTGTGCTTGTGGCAAATCAACAGTACCTAATGAAATTTGGTATAATTTCATTATAAATCTTGGCCCAATTTCTTCTAAAGCCACTGTTTTATAGTCTTCTTTGTTATAAACATGATTTCTGAAGATAATATAGTCTTCTTGATTCACAAAACTTATCACTCGTTTACTCTCCAACTTAGGCACTGGGAATAAATATTTGAGTATATCAGACGCCCTATCACCTATATTGCTTTGGAAATTATGAAAAATCAAATGTGGGTACTCCTCCGACATCGTGTCCAACTGGGTCTTTAAATCATGCCTAAGCACTACATTGGCCAATGCAAAATACGCAGTTGGCCCACTTGGCATATGCGAAATAATCATCCCATCAGGCTTTCCTCTGTGCTCGTGCAGTATAATCAAATCAGTGAAATTGTATTTTTGAGCAATTTCTACCAAATCTTTTATCACATAATTTCCACGATTTGTACGGGTGGTATTAGGGATCACGATTTTTAGCTCTTTTAAGAACTGCATAAGGCGAGAACTTGGCCTTCTTGATGTGGTCATCAGGATTTTAGGCTCAATTGCCCCTGCGTCTGCGTATTCGTCGTCCATATGGTTTCGAGGAATTGCAGTATTGATGTCTTCAAGCTCAATTTCATTACGTAATTTGGCTTCTTCGTGGCGGAGCTCTGTAGGGATTGATTTGTGTTCTTCAAATGCTTCTTTTATTTTTTGTTTTTTGAGAGACTTAGACTGCTCTTGGTGCTCAAGGCTTTTCTTATAGAGATACTCTTTTCTTAGTCTCACATTTTTTCGAAGCATTTTTATGATAATTAGCCTAGTTTTATAAATTTAAGGGAAAATAGTGAAATAATTATTAAAAAATAAGGAATATAAACTAGAGGTATTATTTAATTAAATTAATTAGCAAAATCTAAAGTCTCTGAAATCACTTTTTCCTAGTGCAATTACTCGAAAACCAATTTCTGTTAATGCTGAATGGTTTAATAAGTTTCTCCCATCAAAAATATATGCAGGTTTTAGCATATCTTGAAACATTCTGGTATAATCAAAATCTTTAAAGCAATCCCACTCAGTGAGCACCAAAATTGCACTTGAGTTTTTTACTGCTTCATATGGGCTGGTTTCTGTAATTAAGTGCTTATCTGCTGATATAAAATCTAAAAACTTGTGTAAATTCATCTCATTTAGCATCATTTGTCTAGTAACCTTTGGGTCATAAACATGGATTATTGCTCCTTCTTCTAATAAAGTGCTTGCCACATAGCAAGCAGCCGTTTCTCTCGTATCTCCTGTATTTTTCTTATAAGAGAATCCAAACATCGCTATATGTTTATTTTTCAACGTATTATTCATCGACGTAATAATACATTTGGTAAACCTATTCCTCTGAAACTCATTCATAATAATCACTTGTCGTCAATAATTTGCTACATCAGTCAGCCCAATGCTTTCGCATATATAAACTAAACATAGCACATCTTTTGTAAAACATGATCCTCCAAATCCTACACTTGTCCTGAGAAATTTATTCCCAATTCTTTCATCTGTTCCTATTACTGTTGAGACTTCGTCTATATCTGCTCCTACTCTTTCACAAACAGCGCTTATGCTATTAATTGAAGAAATTCTTTGAGCCAGCATGGCATTACTACAAAGTTTGGCTAATTCAGAAGACCATAAGCTTGTAGTCAAAATTTTAGTTCTTGGGATTCATCTTGCATATAGATTTGCTAAGGTTTCTATGTCTTCTTCATTTTTGCCACCTATAAGAACTCTATTTGGGTTTAATAAATCGCTAACAGCAGTGCCTTCAGAAAGAAATTCAGGGTTAGAAAGAACTGAAAAATCAAGTCCTGGAGCGTTGTGAGTCAAAATTTGTTCAATCATTTCAGCAGTTCTTACAGCGACTGTGGATTTTTCAACTATTATTTTTTTATCTGTGCAATCTTTTAATACTGATGCAATTGATCTCACTGAGCTTTCTAAATAAGTCAAATCAAAAGCAGAGCCTGCACCTTCTCCGTAAGTCTTTGTAGGGGTATTAACACAGATAAATATTATACTGGAATTTTTGATTTCGTTAGTAATGTCGCTTGAGAAGGTTAAATTTCGCCCACGGCAATTTTGAACTATTTCAAGAAGGCCTGATTCATAAATTGGAAGTTCATTAGAATTTCAATGAGAAATCTTCTCTGGGTCAAGATCGAGACAGGATATTTGAAGATCTGGACATTTATAAGCGAAAACAGCCATAGTTGGACCGCCTACACACCCTGCACCTATGCATGAAATTTTATGAACTTCCATTTATATTTAAAACGAAAAAAAATTAGAAGTGGGTTGGATTAAAGAGATTTTAAGGCGAAATATTCATAAATAATTGAAATTTATAATTAAATTCCTATCTAGAATTCTCACGAAATGAATTTAAATTATGTTTTAATTATAAAGAAGAAAATAAAGTAAAAACTACTGAAAATTGCATTATTCATAAATATTCAGCATATGTATTAACTATTTCTTTGATTAAATTCATTTTCTTTAATATCTATATGAATTTAAACACTTATTGCAGTAATTTATATTATGAATTCATATCCATTAATTGAAATTATCTGATAATTATGAATTTTTTTAATCTTCGCAGATTTTTTGGAGCTGCTAAAGATTATTCTTCTGTCATTTCAGATCATTCCAAAGCGCATCCTATTTTGCTATACTCACGCTCAGATTCTCAGCAAAGTGCTAGGGCAAAATCTTTGTTATCTGAGTATAAATTATCACCATTTGTGATTGAAATAGACAAGGAAGAAGATCCAGGATCTTTTAGAGAAGCTCTTAAAGAAGCAACAAACTTGAAAAGAATTCCGATGATTTTTGTTCGAGGAAAGCCGATTGGTGGCTTAGGGGATCTTAGGAAAAAATTGAAATCTGGGGAAATACAGTCTGAGCTGAAAGACAAATAAATTAAATCAAAAATTGATGGTTTTATGCTATAGAGTAGATGTTTCTTAAGTATATGCAGTATTAAAAAGCTTAAAATAAACTTTGAATACTTTTAACTTAATCTTTATAGATAAGTACCGAATTCACCTTACTTAATTACTCTTTACCCATTTTTAGTTTTGCCTTATAAACTAAGTTTAGACCATCAATTTTTATTTATATAAAAATAAGTCAAATGTCCAGTAAGTTTCTAAATTAAAACTTCGCTCATTCATATAAATTTTTAAACATTTTTATATTTTATAATTTATGCTTTATAATCCAATTTTAAAATTTTCCTGGTTCTGATATAAAACAGTTTATTATATTAATTATATAATTCATATATTCGAATCTATAACTTTAAATAGATCTTTGTTTTGTTTTCAATCCACATTAAAAAATCAGGACAGCTTAAGCTTGTTGTATAAAAATATTGCTTATAAAAGAACCTATTTAACTTTAATTTTCAACTGAGATATTTTGAAATCATCAGAGAGCCTAGTTAAACCTAATAAAAATGAAGAAAATAATCTCAGCACCGATTAAATTCTATCAAATATCGCTTCTTTTGTCCATTTTTTAACTAATTCGTTTATAAAACTTTTCGTTAATTTTCCAGTACAGATGAATATTTATGCAGATTTCAACAGCAATTTAGTATTAAATATCCATTAATTACTACAGTCTAATATGAGTAGCCAAGATCTCAATGAACAATACAAGGAAATGCTAGGCAATATAGCATTGGGTGGAAAGGTTTTCTTAAAAGTCCTAGGAAATGCTGCGCGTTTGACCTTCAATACTGCAGTTTTTCTTTTGAGCTGTGGATCTCTGGTTAGATGGAAACAGCCTCAAGCAAGAAATCCTCCTGAAAAAGCGCCAATTCAGAAAAATCAAAACAAAACTCAGCCTGTGAACCAAGATTCAACTGATAGTAGTGGAAATTCTGCTGTTGATGACACTGAAGATGCATTGAGATATCAAGTTCGACAGGAGCTTCAAACATCAATTCCTAGAACTGCATCAAGAGATATGCTAAACAGACTGATTCAAAGCCATGAATTCAGCCAAAGAGAAAGCTGGGTTGATAATCGACAGCAAGAAGAAGACATCATCGTCATCCCATCTTTATCTATTGATCAAGGCGAACTTCAAAAAATTACAGCAGTTGGGTGCTATGAAGAAAGGCAGCTATGCACGCTATTTTACTTGAAAAACCCAAGGTGTAGACTGGTTTATGTTACAAGTATGCCAGTAGATAAAGCTATTGTCGATTATTATCTAAATCTACTTGAAGAAAACTCTATAGTCACCGCAAATCAAGCCACAAAAAGGCTTCTATTGCTCAGCTGCAATGACAGTTCTACAATCCCATTAACCTCAAAGATCTTAAGAAGGCCTAAACTTATCCAAAAAATCAAAAATTTCATCAATCCTATCAAATCGCATATGATTTGTTTTATCAGCTCAAATCTTGAAAGAGATTTAGCCTTACAGCTAAGCGTCCCACTTTTCGCTAACGACCCTTCTCTAACCTATTGGGGAACCAAAATTGGGTCCAGAAAAGCCTTCGAAAAAGCTGGTATAAAATTGCCAAGAGGGACACAACTCGTCCATTCTGCTGAAAATTTGGCTAATGAAATAGCAAAACTTTACAAGGAGAGAAATTTTGAGGTACAAAAATTCGTAGTCAAACTTAATATTGGCTTTTCTGGAGAAGGAAATGCTATCATAAGAAGCAAATATTTTGATAAAAATGATTTGGAGACGTCAATTTTGGAAGCTTTATGCACACATTTGGAATATGTTTATAAGAAAGAAACATGGCAAACTTTTGTCCAAAAAATAATCCGCTTAGGAGTGCTAGCAGAGGAATGGATAGAAAATGCAGTGGAATCGCCATCGTGCCAAGCTTTGATAAATCCGAAAGGAAAAATTGAGGTTTTATCAACCCACGAGCAGTTATTAGCTGATGGGTTTATTTATATGGGCTGTGTTTTCCCTGCTTCTGAGGATTATAGAAAGATTATTATGGAAAATACTTTGAAAATTGGCCAGGTTTTAGCGAAAAAAGGATGCAAAGAACGTTTTGCTGTTGATTATGTAGTGAGACAAGAAGAAGGGGTTTGGGTTGCTTATGCTATAGAAATAAATTTAAGGTGGGGTGGGACGAGCCATCCTATGATAACAGCAAAAAATTTGACTGATGCCCAGCTGACTGAAGATGGCTTATTATTAGGAGCGGATGACCAAGCTAAATTTTATATCGCCACAGATACTGTTCAGAATGACGTCTATACAGGACTTACTCCTGCTGATTTCTTAGACTTCGTTAATTCTAACAAAGAGTTACAATTTGACAATGAAAATGCTTCTGGCGTTGTTTTCCATTTACTATCTGCAATTTCTGTATATGGAAAATTTGGATTTACAGCAATTGGAAATTCTGCTGAAGAAGCGAAGGCTATTTTTGATAGAGCACTACAAGTATTGGAAAGAGAAGCAAACCAAATTAGCTCACAGAAAAAGTTCACAGAGCTAGACCAAGTTATCCAGACGCCAGATGATTAATCATATGATTTAAACAAATATTTTTAGAAAATAATTTTTTTGATAAATAAATATTTAAAGCATTTTTTCAGTGAGATGACTAAGGAATTCATCTTTTTAATTTGTAAACAGGTAGATAAGTGATAAAAAAATAACTGTAGAATTTTGAATTTTCTTGTTGGTTGCAGTAACAATTCTTCCAAGTTAAAGCTATCATTAATTCTCTTGCTGCATTCTTGATTTAATTCCAAAATAACTCTAGTAAAATCTACATTATTGAAATAATTTTTCTTTCTTCTTAAAATGCAACTAAAGCAGATAATAAGCCTAAACTGAATTCTCCTTTCAAAAGAATTGTTGAAAACATTTTTTGGAATGTTGAATGGCTCGTCACTATTGGGGACGCAATCCAAAGGTATAATAGTCCGTGATAAAAATTTGTAAAAAATAAATACTTGTAGCTTATTTCCCGCGATTAGTACTTTTAATCTAAAATCGCAGGATCTGACAACAAAATTATGATCTTTCCCATATATTTCATGATAAATACATAAGACTTTTAAAAAGCAGTCTTTGAACAAACTCTTTCCAAAGGCCTACTGTAAAAGCTCTGATCTTGATAGCATCATCGGGCGGCATCGCCAATTGGATTGCTTCTAAAAGAATTGATTTCCTCCTAGCATTTTTATTTGGCAGTAATCTGCCAAAACATTTAATCACTCATCAGCTTGCAGTTATGATTTATTTTTTAGCAATAAGCGTCAAGTAATGCTAAGCTTCACAATTCAATCCATTTGAAGATGTCTTAATGGCTGATCATAAATTTTTAACTGCCTCTCTCATCATAATAAATAATAAAAACTCGTACCAGTTTTACTCCAAGTTGCAAATGCCCGTTAAATCTATAGCAATTCCCTTATGCTAGCCTTTTTTGTTTCATTTTACAAATCAAAAAATAGCTTGCTGTATAAACAAATTATGACAAACTTTATCAATGATACCATATAAGAAAATCTGCTTATAAAGATAGAGAGAGGCTCAAAAACCATTTATCAGCTGTGAAAAACAGAAAAGCGAGTAGTAAAGCAGAGCCATCAAAAAATGATTAAAATGATGGCCGAATACAAAAATGATGGATCAATCTTCTAACTAAATCTTTCAGTCACCTGCTAAAATATTTATTTTATAAAGAAAGGATCCTTAAACACAAGATAAGCTTGAAATCTGTTATCACATATTGCAATCATCTCATGGCGACATAAATACTATTGAAGGTTTTTTAAAATCTTTGTGGTATCCATGCAATATAAATTCATCCAGCTGATGAACTTTGAGCATGAATTATTCTGGTAGCAAATTGCATAGAAATCAACTTGAATTAAGCTTAAAATTACTTAATCAAAAAAATTATCTATTAAAAACAGTGATTTCATAATCTTCAGATTTATAGATATTAAGCTTCCTATGGCTCATTCAAAATAGAATCGCTATCAAATATTGAAGGATCAACTGGGATATCAGTTGATGCTGATGACATCAAAAATCGACATTCTTCAAATGTCGAGCATTGCTCACTGGCAGAGTTTGTGCCAATATCATATTGAGTGCTCACGTCTTTTCTAATATAAAATTTACTGTTGGGGTGATTCTTTACTTCTCTTTAATCTCATCTTTTGGTGATGTGATAAACATTGCTCAGGGGTTCTGGTACCTACCTTCGTTGAAATTTCTTTTCAGGTTTTGCAAGATTTATAAGCTTCTTTATAACGCTGATGCTCAGCCAGCGTTCATCGTCCTTTTCCTCGGTTTTTGCCCATTTTAAGTTCAGCTGAAAAAGAAGTTTTTATAAATGGTTTAAAAATTATAATTCAGTATATGGCTAATGAAAATTTTGTGAATTGGGAATTGTTTTAAGCCATCATTTTTGAATAAAAATAATGAAAATTCAAGGGATAAATAACATAAATTTGAATTTAGGTAAAATTAAGAGGTGAGCTTGCAGAGATTTTTTTCAGCTAAATAAAAAAAGATTAAAAATTTTTTTATTAAAATTTTCTTTTTGCACATTGGTATAGTTTTTGATAGGCTTGCTCGATTTCTTTATTAGCTTCCATTTTTTATTAGATTTATATTTTCAATTCGAAATCTAATATATTGCAGCTACTTTCATTTATAGACGAAAATCCTCCATTATTCTTCAATATGCTTTCTCAATATGTAATTTTATATCTGAAATAAAGTTTTATAACTTTTAAAAGTTTTATGATTCTAAATAAAAACACTTTAATTTCATATTTAGTAAAGTTAAGCATTTTGCAAGGTCTAAGACTTAGTAAGAGCAGCTATAGGAAAAGACTGCTTCCTATGGCACACCGAAACCCAATTTCTCTAATTGAAACAAAAGATCATTATCAAATGGTTGCAGAACACATAATACATCTAAGGATAAGCCAGCTTAACTAGTGAAAATAATGAATGATACGAATATGTCTATAATATTGTAATTTTATATTCATAGATTAATATATACATTTTATGAGTTCTCTCAATAAATACCCAATATTTTACATAATAATGCCTTGCATACTTTTAATCAAATATCAAGGTGAAGCTAGCAAGAAATTTTAATAAAATTTTATCTACCTATAAATTTTGGTTAAAATTTAAGATTTAGTGCATACTATACTAATAATGATTATTTAATATTAAAGTCAAAATAAACTAATTTAATATTTTGGCGTGAGAATTCTTGCTGCATTTCTTCACTCTCCTCATTAATTTTTTCACCATCTCTTCGACGCTTTGATTTATAAGATCTACTTAAAAATTCTTCAATATCCTCACTAAACATTAATCAATTTTTTCTGTGTCATTAATTGAATGATAAAAAGGCCTAAGTGCTATTGCTCATTTGCCATTTAAATTTTCTCAATAAAGCACTATTGTTCTCATTAATATATATTCTACAAATGGCAATTTATTCGCTTCCAATCCAGCTAACAAATATCTATTTGTGTAAATCTGCCAAGTTCATTCTTCAAGGCTCTGCTCACCTCAATAGGATCGTTATTATCCAGCTTTTTATATTTATGTATCACTAGAGTGTTACTTTTATCAATTATAGAACTCTCTTCATTAAATCAAGCCGGAGAAAATTCCATAATAAGAAAAAAATCCAAGAACAGAAACTTCAGTCTAGAAAAGTCTATCTAAACCTTAGAAAAAGTTCTCAATTCATCTTTTTAGCTAGAAAATATGTATTAAAAAATTGATTAAGCGATGAATTATTATGCCCTCTTGCCACAATACCTTATCGATATTAATTATATCATAATAATTAAGTTCAATAAATATTTTTGTTCTTATCTTATTATAAAAATTCAAAATTAATGTTTGCTATGCAATCTGTTAAATCCAAAAGCCACTTTTTTTACTTCAGGTCGGATCATCTGTATTGTTGTATGGCAAATTTTAAACTTTTCTTTGCAAACTTGTGTAGCCGCTTCCAGCGAAATTTCTGGAGAATTAGAAATCAAATGGCAGGATAGTGAAGTATTACCTGCGCTTAAGCTTCAAACATGTAAGTCTTCTAAGTTAATAACTCCTTCTACCTATTTAAATAATACTTTTTCAAGGGCTTCTTTTATTTCTTTTATTTTTACTCCTTTAGGGGTTGCTTCTAACAATATTCCTATGCATTCTTTAATTATAGGGAATGTTGTAAAAGTCACTATAATAGAAAATAATAAAGTGCACAAAGGGTCTGCTAGGCTTCATGTAGGTTCGATATAAATAATTACTGACGCTATTATAACTCCTATGCTTTGTAAAATATCTCCAAGAATATGCAGAGCTGCAGCTCGAATATTGAGGTCTCCATGCTCATGATGATGCTTGTGATGAGAATGGGAATGAGAGCTGTGAAGTACTTTTCCCATTATTATATTGCAAAGGAGCCCAACAATTGCAGTAACCAGCATAATAAACCCATCTACCTTTTCTGGGACGATTATTCTATATATAGCTTCATACAGCAAAAAGGATGTCAAAATCAATATTAAAATGATACTCATTAACGCACCTATGACTTCTGCCCTATGATACCCAAATGACATTGTCCTTGAAGCTGGTCTAGCTGCTAATAAAAGAGAAAATACACTTATCCCGAATCCTAATAGGTCTGACAGCATATGAGCCGCATCAGTCAAGATTGCCAAAGAATTGGCTAAAACTCCACCTATAACTTCAGAAATCATGAAAAGGGTACATATTGCAGAAACCACATAAAGCTTTTTAAGGGAAGCTGTTTTATTGTTTCGCCTAATCAAAATTTTGGTTTCATCATCAAAAACTAAAGGGTCAAATAAAACATTTTCTTTCATTTAATTTTAAACTTTATAGGTTTTTCAATATTTTTGATATATAAATAGAATTTATAATGGGCAATAATCTAATATAATGTTTATAGAAAATAAGATTTTAATTTTATTTTTAATAAAATTTAAAATTATTATAGAATATAGTTTAATCAATTTACCAAATTAAAAAATAGAAAAATCACAAATCTTTAAGATTGATTATTCAAAAGCTTCATTTTTGCTCTTACCGACTCAATTAGCATATCGTTAACTTGCTCTTCAAGTTTAATTGCTTGTGAGTATGAAGGTGTAATTGATTTGGCGATAATTTCCCTTTTTCGTGCTAATTTTTCGACATGGCTTGCTTGGTCTTGAATATTTTTTATTCCTTTTTCCATCTCATAATCCCAGTTTATATCAGCTTTTTCACCAATAGGATATTCCACACTTAAATTTGATCTATATTTTCTCCTCTCAGCCAGATAGTCTACGATTTTTGCTTTATTTTTTATTTCAGGCACCACGCTTTTTGCTTGGGAATGCCTCTTTTGGCCATGAATTTCTACATCTTGTCTTATGACAGATAAACTTCTATTTACCTTCATTTTTTCTTGTTTTATGATATTTCCCTTCTTTTGTTTTTCGATTTTCATCAATAATTCATATCTTTTTTTCATATCAATAACTGGTGTGAACATTTCTTTTACAATTTCTGCATAATGTCTTTGTTTTTGGCTCATTACTTTTTTCTCATAAACTTCTCTATCTTTTTCTAATTTTTCCTTTTTTTCTTGCTCTATAACTTTTATTAATGATTTTGTTTGGAACTGTGCAACGGTCGCAGCGTCAATTTTTTCGTCAGTTTTTTTCTCTGATTTTTCTTTTTCTCGTCTTTTTTCAGCTTCTTTATGGATTTCTTCAAGTTTTTGTGCATGGTGTTCTAGATCATCATGGCTTAAAGGTCTATATAAAAGGTGAATTTTCGCAAGCTCTGTTTTTCGCTTTTCCAGCTCTGGGAGCTCAATATTTGTTTTAAATTTTTCCTCTAAAACTTGGAAAATTGGTTTCTCAAAGGATTTTTGTGATGATCCTTTGAGAAATTTTCGCAATTCTTTTATATTTTCTTTTCTTTCCTGAGCTTTTATTTTAAGTTCTTCAAGCTTTTTCTGCTTCAAAATTCTTGATTCCTCTTCCATTTCTTGTTTTGCCAGCATCAATTCTTCTGTTTCTTTAATAAGTTTTTCCTGTCTTTGTGCTTCTAATTTTTCTAACACTATCTTTCGTTTTAATTTTTCTTCATTAAGCCTTTTTGTCAATTCTTTGAATTTTTTTACTTTTTGTTGGTGCTCTTCTTCAGATTCATTGATAAGTTTTTTATTTTTTTGTTGGCTCGGCAAAGATTGTTCAAGGAAGGAAATTGAGTCATCTAAAAGCTTTAATTGGCTTTTTAAATGATTTTTTTTAGATTTTGCTTCTTCAAGCTTTCTCTGCTGCAGTCTAAATGACACATCTTCTGCTAACAAATTTTCAGATTGAGACTGACAAGAATCGGGTGTAACAATTCGATATTTTTTAGTTAAAATACTAATACGCTTGGTAGCATTTTTTTTAGCTTGTTCAAGTCTTCCTGCTAAAGCCTGAATAAATAATACTCTATAAACAGATTGCTCGAGATTTAAAACTTTAAGAGAATTTGTTAAAACTTGCAATGGAGTTTTGGGTTTTTGCATTTATCTCATAATAATTATTTTTACTGGGATTTTCGCTAATCCTAAAAAGAATACAACAAAATTTTTTGACGAATAATGCTGGAGTTTGAAAGACACTTTAATGGTTATACATTTCTTAATAAAATGTCTAAGCAAGAAAAACGACTATCATGATAATATTAACTTATGATAAAAAGGTAATAAAATATGAAAACTTGCGAGTTCTATTCAAATACTTTTTCTTATAAAGAGGCCTCATTTAGTAGCTCTCACTATATTTCGGCTGATGAGCTGCTGCATGGTCATGAATATTATCTAACTTTGTCACTGGAATGAATTGGGCTCAACAATGGTAATCTGAATCCAAACTTTATTAAAAATTTACTATTAGAAATCTGCAGCACTTTTAACCAGAAAATCATGGTTCCTGAATACTCAGTCGATTTTCCAATAGAAGATTTTGAGGATCATCTAAGAATAAATTTTCAAAATATTCATTTTGATTTTCCCAAAAGGAATTGTATAATGCTCCCAATCATAAGCACCACTTGTGAGGAGCTGTCAAAATATTTAAGTACAGTAATCATGGAAAGATTGTCTCAAGAATGTAAAAACAGCCTAAGAGTTGACAACTTGAAAGTTGTAGTGGCGGAGCTTTATCAACAGCAAGAAGGGTCAACAAGTGTTTGCATTAAAGCTTGCAATTAATTTTTAATAGAATAGAAACTTAAGGATAATGATGTCATCGATTCATTGTTAGCTAATATGAAAATTTCACTGGTGAAAAATAGGGAATACTGGTTTCTCTTCGAGAGCTAAAGTTTTGTATAATGTCAAGTGCTCTGCATATTATAGAGTTCAAGAGAAAGGCTTAGGCTAAGATATATTATTATGTGTAGCATAAAATATTTTTTTAAAAAAATATAAGACTAGCAATAGCAAGGTGAGGGTAATTAGCTTTTATTTTCTTTTGATTAAAAGTGAGATATGAATTAAATAGATAATTTTATTTTTCTCAATATGCTTAATCTCCCTTTTGCTTAGTGACAGATATTTTTTACAAAATTGATTATCTTTAATTATTATAAAAATTATTAAATGTTAAATATATGAGTATTTATTTTCTGTGCATTCAATTTATATAAGCGATAATATCACCAATTTTTATACTAAAAATTTGCGCCATAATATTTTCAAAGTTTTATGACTATAGAGAGAAGAACCTGTATAAATAATTAAACTTGAACTGCATTTTGCTATGAGAATCGCCTACCATTCTTTAGAGTAAAAAATTAATCTATGCTAAATAATCTATGAGAAAGAAGATTAAATTACAAAAACTAAAATGCATAATTTAAATATTTTCACCCAGAGATTAAAGAGATAATTAGAGATGGTGACAAAGACTAATCAAAGTATTTTTCAATTGATGATCATCCTGCTAGATGCTAAAGGCGGAAAAATCGCCTGGATAGAAAAATTAGCCTCAATAAAGTATTTGTGGGCTTGTCGAACTCTATTATTAATCTCATCTAAATTTTGTTCCAAGTTATCATAAATGATGATTATAGGCTTTGAAAAGTTGATTTTTTATGGCTAAATAGAGATAGGAGATAAAAGCATTAAAGATACAAATAGCCCGAAATAATCTTTATATAGAACATTAGAATCTTTCATAAATGCTTTCATCAGGTAAGAAATTAAATTTTATCATCAAGATAATTATAAGAAACTAAATAATATATAAAACATTAAAATTAATTTTCTTTCTTCTTTGAAAGCTCACAAAGCCCTCGCAATTAAATATTTTACTAAAAATCTCTCAAAAATTCAAAGAATTCTCTTTAAACTTTCTAAAAATCTCAATCTCTCTAATTCTTCTCAAAAACCCCTTTAACTTATTCTCTTCTTTAAATTTGCTAAATCTCTCCTTTATAAATATGGTTTCAAGGCATGAAGAACTCATGAAAGCTCTTGGAGACGATGATTTCGATCCAAACTTACTTTCAGACCCTAACTACGTTGACACCATCTTAAAAGGTGACGAAGAAATCGCAAAAATCCTCAAAAAAGACGAAATGAAAAAATCTCAATCACCAAAAACTTCATATTCTCATAGGTTCACACAAGATCGGCCTGAAGACCCATCTTTGAATAAAGAAAAGCTGGAGTCGCTCCTGCAGAGTGATCGGTCTGCTCAACAAGTGCCTATTGAGACTGTTGACCCATTAGATCTGATACATAAAAAGGAGCTGGAAGATGCATCAAAAACAGAAAAAATTTTGACGAATTCTTTAGATGTAAAGAGACAATATACAGCCAGCAAGCTTCCAGTCATAAAATTCGAAGAGCTCACCCTAGTCTCCAAAAAAATTGCCCCTACTGCAGGCTACAGCACAGGTCTCCCAACGGCCTTGACAGCTTCAAAGCATTTAATAGTAGTTGGAAACACCCATGGAATAATGATGTCCTTTTCCCATGACGGCCAAGAGCTAAAATCAATGCGCCCAGGCAAAGAAAACTTCGGCGCAGTCACCTGCATTGACATCACAGAAGATGAGCAATACGCTATCGCTGGCTACCACCTCGGCCAAGTCGCTTTATGGGACTTACGTTCTGGAAACTGCATAAAAGCTTCCAACAATTTCCACAAATCCCCAATTTTATCAATAAAATTCTGAAAAAAAGTAAAAACCTACGCAATTTCAGCTGACGCTACAGGAAAAGTCAACCTTTTAGAGTACGGAAAATCGTTTCTATCGACCAAAGTAAATGCCCATACACTTTTTACTAATGAAATAGGGGTTTGTGTTACCATAGAAGTGCTTTATTCTGATCCTTATTTACCTCACCCATGCGACCAAGCTACAATTATTGCTATAGGCAGCATGAATTTTGTGGTAATTTATTCTATTGAGCCTGAGCTAAACTGTATTTTTAGAATGGCAAGGCCTGATAACGTAGTCCTCGGTGCTGTACCTTGTGTAAGCTGAAAAGTAGCTATAGGTCCTGATGACGAGCAGCCAACTGACCCAATTTTAGCCATTGCATGGGGACAAAAAATTGTCCTTTATAAACTAAGGCTCCCTACAAAAGAAGGGATCCAAATTTCAGGGTTTTTAGATATGGACACAGAAATAAAAAGCTTAATTTGGCTGAGCCATGATATGCTATTTGTGATGGGAAATTCTAGAGAAATAAGAATTGCTAATACTAAAGGGTTTTCAAGGAGGGAAAAAGAGCCCAGTAGAAATGCCATATTAGAAGATACATATGTGAATAGAGATTTAGCAATTCAGGCTTATATAAGAGATGAGAGTGGCAAAGAAAGATATACGTTCCATAACTCAGTTAAGGCATTTGAAAGGGTTGTTTTTATATTGGGAAATAGACAGTTTCATAAAGGGAGACTTTTGAATTGGAAAGAATGCATAGAGACGTTAACTTCAAAAGGGGAATGGCTTGATGTGCTTTCACTAGGGCTGGATGTATATCAGGGGAAAGGGAAAAAACTGTATGGAGTTCCGAGTAATAAAAATGAATTGAGGAAATCATTGGAAAAAGTTATAACAGACTATGTGAGGCTAGGAACTGTATCTTGGGAATTCAAAATTTCTAACTCAATAGAATTCTGTATTGGAATTGAAGCATTTGAGCTACTTTTTAACCAATTATTTGACTATTTTATAGATCAAGGAACACAACAAGAAAACCAAAGGTTCTTCATGGACACCCTAGAGCCATTTATCTTGAGTCATTATATTAAATCAATACCTACCCCTGTATTAGGGAAAATCATTGCTTATTATATAAACATACAAAAGCCTGACACTGTCGAAAAAATTTTATTAAACCTAGACCCCACAACAATTGACCCTCGCCAAGTAATCCCAGTCTGTGAAGAATACAACTTATTAACAGCTTATATATTTATTAACACAAATTCAACCCTACAGTCTTTCGTCAACCCCTTAAAAAAAATTTATAAAACTTTAACCAAACAAGAAGACCCTAAATCCAAAAGGTATTTTGCTTATAAATTAATATGGTATTTACGGCTTTGCCTTAAAGGAGAAACTTTTCCGTCAGGAAAAATCCTTCATGATATATGAGGAAAAGTTATTATTGGAGTGATAGGCTGGCTATTAAAAAGAAAGCATTTACAAACTTTAATAGACATTGACGCCCCTACCACATTGAATGTCCTATGGATGGCTTTTAGTGAAAAATTCCCAGCAAATTTACTATCACAAAAACGTGACAATAATATCACTCATAAAGAAATACTGGATAGGCTTGAGCAGGTCTGTCTCCCGAACTCCCCAACTTTTCAGCATTTTACACTTTTTATAGCAAAAGCTGCGTCTATAAACCAATCGATTATTTCTAAACAAATTTGTGTAAAAACAGCGAAATACTTAATGCAGCCTTTACAAGCCCGCAGGCCACAGGCAGCGATTCCTATGACATCTTCAATTGATAATTATTTGACTGTGACTTCGTTAAATGAAGGTAGCGAGTTTCAGCTGAATAATGAATATACAATTGAAGAAAAAGGGTCTTTGATATTAAAAATGCTGAAAACTTGTGGAGAACTTACTAGTGATGAAATTGATGATTTATTTAGGGTTGCCGTGAATTCGCCTTACATAGAAGTGCTTGTATATTTGCAAGAGCTGAAAAAAGAATATGCTAATTGTTTAAGCGCATTTATTCATTCAGAAAAAATAGAAATAAAGAGAAAAGTGTTTGATTGGCTTGCTGATGCTTTTGCAAAGCTAAATGAAAGTGAGCTGGAAGTGCTGAAAACAAGAGTTATGGATTGGCTAAATATTTTGGTAGAAATTGATAGTGATAGGACTGCAAAAATTGTAAGAGACTGGTTTAGTAATGAGCAGCAAAATATTATACATAAACTTGATAGCGCTCCTCAGCTGCAGATGAAATATCTAGGAGAACTTGTTAAAGGATCTGCAAAGGATACGCTGGACCACAATTTAATTATCCAGTACATCAGATTGTTATGTGAGCTGCAACCTGATCAAGTTTTAGAATTTCTAATGGTAAGAGAAGACTATTCACTAGACGACGCCCTCGATATCTGTATGAACTACAAGGTTGCGGACGCCGCTGCATTTTTACACGAAAGATTAGGCTCCGTTCGAGACGCCCTCGATATCATGCTTGAGCTCGTTCACAAAAAACAGACAAGCTTGCTTAATAAAATCAGCAGCAAAGACCACGTGTCTGATACATCAATTCAAGAACTTAATAAAGACTTTGATGAAGCTATAAAGCTGTGTATGAGAAGCTCAAAAAGAGAAGACGCAGTAGATATGGAAGAGCATTGGTTCAGTCTCCTCAACAAAGCCTTGGTATCTTATAAGCAATTTTTGCCTTACTTTAAAAACCATCAAAAACTGGAAATCATGGTGCAATCAAGTATCAAAGAAATTTTAGATAATATGATGGACATAGTCGATTTTGATAAAATTATCGCCCATATTGTCACAAACTTTGGGGACATACCATTTAGATACTTCAAGGAAAATATTGTAGGTGTCCTATCAAGATATTCCTATCAAAAAAACATTGTAAGAAAAGCTACCAATTTGCTTAATAATGATATAAGAAATATGACTCAAGAGCTATTATTATTAAGAAGTAAAGGAGTTTGCAGTAAAGATTTTACATGCTCGTACTGCGGCTTGACCATTCAGTCTGAAGACCTCTTAAAAGGCCACGATGAAAAACTCCTCCTATTTATCTGTGGGCACACCTATCATGGCCGCTGCTCCAAAAGAAGAGAATGTGAAGCCTGCCGCAAAGAAGAAAACCGAAAAGGAAAATTCATGAGCGCCACAGCTGCCCAGTCCAGAAATAAATAATAATCCCTTTGCAATATGGTTAAATTCTTAACTTAAAATTTTATAAATGAAGAAAAATGGGCTTGATCGACCATATCACCCTTTACAGGTTTTATCATGAATTGGTATGAGTTTTTCCTCAGTTCTTTTTTACACTGTATATTTGCCTTATCTCCCTAGTGACTCTTTAATAATCATCATTATCCTATACACTTTTACACTAATTGGAACGCTCTATAGTGGAATTCGCTGTACCATTAGCAACCCTACAGATCCATATGTTCAGAAAAGCAAGTCTGGAGAATGGGTACAGCCTTCAAGTCAAAGATGCTCACTATGTAATGCATATACAATGATAAAAAGCAAGCATTGTGCAAGGTGCTGCCGTTGTGTAAACGGCTTCGACCATCATTGCAAGTGGCTTAATAATTGTATAGGCAGCAAAAATTATAAGTGGTTTTTTAATTTAATTGCTTTTTGCACGATGATGTCACTTACACAGGCAGCTGCTGGAGTTTATATATTTATTGATGTTTTAATTAGTGGAGATACAGGGAAAATGATTAAAAACCGATACAATACTGATGATATTGGTAAATATAGCTTAATTGGATTAATTTTGGTTGCCTCTTTATTTTGTCTCCTTGTGAGCATATTTTTGGCCCACCTTTTTATTTTTCATGTTTATTTACATTATTTAGGGCTTACTACTTATGATTATATTTTGATGAAAAAAGAAAAAAATGCAGGAAAAGCCCAAACTAATAGCGTTAATATAACAATGGACACTTCATTTGTAGAAGAACACCAGAGGAAAGTTGTAGTCATGGAGGAATCTCCAATAATAAAACGCATAATGCAAAGCAAAGTAAAAAAATCCAAAATTACACCTTTCAAGCATCTTGATATTAAATGTATCACCCACAGAATTGTGGATTTCAAAGAACAGGATGTGGATTCTTTTAGATCTGTCTAATATTGTAACTAATTTAGAAAAAATTCAAATAAAATGGAAAATCGTTTTCTTCTGAGATACCCTGAAAAAGAGCAGTTCAATCAGTACTGGTATTCAGACCGAACCTTAAAAGCGCTTGTAGACGAAGCAGACGAGCTATTTTTACAAGGATTTACAAGGATTGCATGCTTGTCGACTCCTTCACTTTACTTTTCAATGACAGAAAAATCAAGGGAAAATTCTTATCTGTTTGACATTGACCGGGCATTTCAAAGAGATAAAGGGTTTGTTTATTATGATTTTAATTTCCCTGAAAACCTTGACCCAGCTTTGGAAAAGACCTTTGATGCAGTTGTTGTAGATCCTCCTTTTATCACTAGGGATGTATGGGAAAAGTATGCAAGAGCTGTAAAATTTTTGCTTAAGGATGGAGGAAGAATTGTTGTAAGCTCTATTGATGAAAATGCTCAGATGCTAAACGAACTGTTAAACATAGAGAAACAAGTTTTTCAGCCTTCTATCCCACATTTGGTTTACCAGTATTCATTTTTCACTAATTACAACTCGCCAAGATTTCAGGAAAAAAATCCTGAAATTCCAGATGATTATTAGATAAAAAATAGTTATAAATAAAGACTTATAAAACTCTTTCTTACATCTTTCACGAATCTCGCAAAATCATTTGTTTGGTTCAAGTTGTGGAGGAGAGGATAGATTTGAGGCAAATTAGGTGTACATTTTACTATTTCATAAGCATTAGTTGAATCACTGATATGAAGGGTCACACTGTGCTCGACTTCGTCGAGCTCTCTTTTGATAAATTCATAAGAAATCCTCAAACTAGAATTAGGAAGCCGCTTTAGCGAAAGCCCAAATCTGAACTGATAATAATTTAAAGCTTTCCCTAATTCTTTAGTAATACGTTCCGCGTCCTTTATTTTTTGTCTCAAATTATTCTTTGCCTGTGCTTTATTTTCTTGCTCAGATGTATCTAAGGAATTTACTGGGAAGTCTTTTTCCATATCTTTGATTTGTCCTTTAAGGAAGCTTATTGCAGCTTCTTCACCTTCTATATTAGCTTTAAGCCTTTCTAGCTGATTTGTTAAAGAATCAATATCTGCTTCATATGCGGCTAATCGGTTTTCGTTATAGAGAAGCACACTTTCTCTATAAGTTTGAAGGACAGCTTCAACTTCTGGAAGTATTGATTCTCTTAGTCTTTGGGAGGCTCCTGATACCGTTTCCATTTGAATTTGAATTATGAAAATTTCATAAATTTAAGTATTTTTTAATGGGAAAATTTAAATAAAGATTTTTATTACCCAAAACATAGCAATAATGAGAAATTTAAAAAATAAATTTTATATGAACAATTAAATTTTCAAAGGACTGTCTATAGAAGCAGCTGATTTTATCATTCCAATTACGTCTTCTTGGCTTGGGATGTAATTTATCTTTACACGTGTTCCATACCTTGAAGAAGTCCTTGAATGTATTGCAGTATTGTTTTCTGAATTTTTTTCAATAATTATCTCTTCAGCAGCTGCAGGCTCTCTCGTAGTCTCAATATAATTTTTCATAGCATTTTGCAGATATACGGAAATCAATGATTTTTTTAATTCATGCGGAATGTTAATAAGCTTGTTTATAATGGTTTTGGATTTTTTTGTTTTTCGCTTACGATTCATTACTTTTTTGACAATATTGTCGATTGTTTTGTTTCATAGATGATTTATTTTATTTAATCTTTTATTTTTCGCTTTTTGATAAGTTTTTCAGGCACTTTGTATAAGTAAAATTTTTGACAGGTAATTAATAAAATAAGCTGGGAGCTTAAAATTAATAGAACTGTGGTAATTTGCTATTAAAATTTGCCGCTTTACTTTAGCAAGCAGAAAAGTTTTGGCATGGGCTCCATAAAGTAACAGTGCATTTCGAGCTCTTCTCATATTAAGAATTTTAACTGGGGCTTGCTTGATGTATTTTTTTCATGTATTTTGAAAAACAATTACAGCAAATAATGATCGTAAATTAGTTTTTGCTATTGATTTTCTTTTTTCTAATTTTTCTTTTCAAATAATAATAGATTTGCAAAAATACATTAAGCTTAGTCATCTTTTACCAAATTCATGCTTTGCATGGTGAACTTGATATACTTTTTCAACTTGATTATATAGTGTTCTTCTTATTTCGTTCTTTTTTATTAAAATTTCACCTCGAATTTTTCGCTCAGCTAAAATTTCATGATGTCTTGAAACCACAAATCTTCGTCTGTTTTCTGAAATATCCCTTTTTTCTGTAACAAAATCATTTAGTCTTTGGCAAGATTGTGCTCTTTGTATATTTCTTTTTACGAAATTAATAGAACGCGAAGTATTTTCTTGCTTTTTGAATTTCCTATCAAGAGAATCCTCTTCTAAATATACAGGAGTTTGCTTATTGGTTTGGCTTAAATATTCTTCCTCTTTATCTCTTTTTTTAAATAATTCACAGGCGTCTTTAGAAATTATTCTTCCGAAATTGATACCAATTATAAAGCTGCAAGCTTCACTTGTAGTAATCATTAAACAAATTCTTTGTGTAGCGAAATTTAATTCCCGCAGCCCAGAATCGCTAATATCAAATTCATCTCTTGTATAAACTGCATCGTGCTGATCAGAGTCTGGGAATTGCACTTTTCTTGACATATATGTTGTTAGCATTTTCTTCCCAATTTTCCTTTCAATTTTAATTTTAAGCGGAATTGGCTTATTTTCTGAAAAAATCGTAAAAAGCTGGGATTCGCCTTCTTCTAAGTGAACATAATTAAGCCTTCCTTCTTCTAATATTACCCTTCTTTGTCCGTAATTTGCGTTGTTTATGATTTTGTCAAGCTCTTTTATAATTTTATTGAACTCAAGAGGCTTAAGGGAAACGGTGCCGGGATCTTGAATTGCTTTAAAATCCAATCTGCTGATAGTTTCACTTTTTCTTAGGGCTCTTCGGTTTTCTCTTTCAGAAATGCTAGCTGAGTCATTATTTATTTTTTCAAGAATTGAATTATCGAATTTTACATTTGATAAAGTTCTTCTTGAGACTGAAATGGGCCTTATAATTTCTTTTTCTGTTATAAAAGTGCTAAAAGTATCTGATTTGTGATGTAACCAGGGACTGCTGGCATACTTAGCATGTGAATATTTATTCATAAATTTTCATAATTAAATATTTCATTCTAATCTTAATAGGAACTATTATTTATATATATTTTTTATAAAATAACTTAAAATAATGACTTTTTAATTAAAAACTTTTCTTTCTCATAATGACAAAATAATTATTATTTAAATTGCTTGAAATTATTTGGATTAACAAGAATTCATTGAAAAAATAATAAGAATCATTAAATAGCTATGATTAAATTTATCATTGACAACGAAATGGAAACAATAAAATAGAGTATGCTTAATTTTATGCTAAATACTATTTTTTACTCGTTTTAGAGATTATTGAGATAAATAAAGTAAGGAATTATTGCTAGAAGTCATATAATTGAAGCCATTTCTTTTAATACATAAATATACTTGAAATTCAGATAGCCGTTTTCAGATACTTCTTAAAAGTCTTACGATAAATAAATCCTTAACCGACTTTATAAAACTAAAGAAGAGACAGTTCCAATGTTGTATATCAATATTTATGAAATAAGTAAAATTTATCAATACACTCTGGAATAAATTCATTGTTTTAATTATATTTATTATCCATGAAGGCAGATTTTGCTTACGACAAGGCTAACATATTCCAAGACCTTTTCATGTCTTGGGCTTATCAACCTCTCAGATTTTGAACCGCAAACAAGCCAGGTCCTTCAAATATCGTTGAAATTCCTGAAAGGATCAAGTTTGATTCGTCAGCAGAAAAGCTTGAAAATGAATGGGACAAGGAATCCAAAAATAAAAACCCAAGTTTTTATAAAGCTTTATGGCAGACAGTAGGCTGGGATTATACAAAATTTTCACTAGTAGGAATAATTGGTTTTAATTTAGGACTGATTCAAGCAATTATACTTATTTACATCGTAGACTATATCCACGATGACAACACAGATATAGTCGATGGACTTATCCTTGCAGGAATTTTTGCGATTGCGACATTGCTGTGCTTTTATATATTCCATTGGGGTCATTTTTCTGTCCGCATGCTAATTTCAAGAATAAAAGCCATAGTTCCTTATGTGATTTATAAAAAAGTGCTGAGGACTTCTTTTTGGGAAATTTCAAAAGGAGACTATAAAGGGATGATCCCAAATTTAATAGCAGCTGAGCTAGAATTTTTGCATGGCCTAGTCCCTGCAATGATGATTTTAGCGGCCCCAACCTTTTGTATTGGCTCATTTGTAATCATCGGACTCTTAATAGGTTGGGAAGGAATGCTTGGCTTGGTTATTGTAATTATTCATTTTCCTATTATTTTACTATACTCAGAAGCAGCTGCAAAATATAGAGCCAGAGTTACAGCTCATACAGACAGAAGACTAAAAATGATCACAAATTTAATAGAAGGAATGAGAGTGGTCAAGCTTTATGGGATGGAAGACCAGTATTTAGAACTTATAAAGAAAGAGCGTAGAGGGGAAATTAAAGAAAAATTTAATATTTATAATGTTTATGCAATAAATACCACAATTGGGTTTGCAGGAATTGCTTTGGTGTTTTTGGTCACTTTTTCGCTGTATGTGCATGCTGGGAATACGCTTGAAGCTGACACATTGTTTTGTGTAGTCACTTTACTTTTATTAAATTACAATTTATCATGCAAAATGAGCGTTTTAGCATTTTATACCTTGATAATGATCAAAATGACTATGGAAAGGGTAACAAAAGTATTATTATTGGCTGACAAAGCTTATTTCCCTAACCTTGATAGCAGTAAAGAGCTTGCAGTTTCTGTAAAAAATGCGACTTTTGCTTATTCAGACAAAATTTCAGAAGACGAAAATTTATCAGAACCTACAGAAAATCTGCTGAAAAAAGAAAAAACACATGAATCCGCTATAAATGACCTGAATTTTGACTTAAAACCTGGAGAATTGATGATTGTTATCGGATCTGTTGGGAGCGGAAAGAGTAGCTTATTGTTAGGTCTGCTACAAGAAATTTGTATACTCAAAGGAAGCGTCAATTACAATGGAGAATTCGCATATACCGGTCAAAGTCCTTGGATTATATCAGGAACAATCAGAGAAAACGTAATCATGGATAATCCTTACAAAGAAGAATTTTATCGTGCAGTCCTCAGAGCTTGTGGGCTTGAAACGGATATAGCGCAACTCTCCTCTGGTGACAACACCCTCATAGGTGATAATGGTGCTACCTTAAGTGGAGGTCAAAAAGCAAGAATCAGCTTAGCTAGAGCTGTATACTCAAACAAAGATATTATTCTCCTCGATGACCCCCTCAGTGCTGTTGATGCCAAAGTATCTTCCCATATCTTCACTCAATGCATTAAAGATTTCCTAAAAGAAAAAACCGTCATTTTGGTTACCCATCAAGTCCACACCATTTCTCAGGCTGACAAAATTCTGGTCCTCCACCAAGGAAAACAGCTGTTTTTTGGTACAAATGAAGAACTTAATAACAGAACAGACTTAGAGGTAATCCTAAAAGAGCTCGGAAAACTTCAAGAAATACACCAGGATAAAGAACTTATAGAAGCCAAAGTAATAAAGCACGTGGATAAAGGAGAAAAAGCTGTGGTTTTACAAGAGGATGAAAAGTCACTAAAAGAAATTTCAGTCAAAACTTATTATGACTTTATGAGATATGGGTATACGACCATATGAAGTTTTTCACTATTGGTGATTATTTTGTTATTGACACAGGCGGTTTCGTCAGCTCCAGTTATATGGCTTGTGATATGGACTAATCAGTCTGATGATGACCAGGAGGATATAATGAATATTTGGATATTTTGTGCGATCGTGCTTATTGTGTATATTTTTACGTACATAAGGTATTGGATATTGGTGTACGGGATTACAATAGGAAGTGAAAAATTGCATAATAAAGCACTAGAAGGAATCGCTAAGACTGACTCAGTTTATTTCGATAAAAACCAGTCAGGGAGAATGATGAACAGGTTTTCTAAAGATACATTTTTGATGGATGAGTGTTTTCCGTTTTTCTTTTATGAATTTTTGTTTGGGCTAATTGAGTTTGTGGCTGTGCTGATCATTATTAGTATTTTTATCCTACCGAATATAGCTGTTGTTCTCCTATATGTAGCATATGTATTTTGGTTGTCAAGACTTATTGTTCCTATAACAAAAGTCCTTAGAGAAATTGAACTCGCATCAAAAAGTCCAATTTTGACATTATCATCTGCTACAATAAATGGAATTGCTACTATCAGATCTTTGAATCTGCAACACAAATTCACAGCAGATATGAAAGCAGCAATTGAGTATAATCTTAGATGCAATATTAGTGTGGAGCTCGTACTAAGGTTTTATACAATCCATATGGCTCTTGGCGCAGCTATGATATGCATTATTAATGGATTTATTGTCGTCACTTACAAAGATTATATAGATGAAAGCTTAGCAGCTATGTGCATTTGTTTACTTATAAGTTGAGCTACCTATTGTTTCTGGTCTGAATGTCTTATAGAGTCCAACAATCTGATGGCCTCTCCTCAGAGACTTATGGAATATGCAGAACTGCCACCAGAAGGCGAATTTGATAATGATGTACCTTTTGTGGTAAGCAAAGGAAAAATCGAAATTAAGGATTTATTCATGAAATACCAAGAAAATTTGCCTTATGCACTGCACGATTTAAATATCACTATAAATCCTGGTCAAAATGTAGGGATTGTAGGGAGAACTGGGTCAGGCAAAACTTCTATTATGCAAGTGTTGTTTAGACTAATAAATCCAACATCAGGAACTATTTTTATTGATGATCAAGACTATAGGATGGTTGGATTACACAAATTGCGTAAGCAGATGTCAGTGATACCTCAAAATCCTATTATTTTTATATCAAGTTTTCGAGACAATATCGATCCATTCCATGAACACTCTGAAGAAGAGATCATAAAAGCCTGCAAACAAGCAAGTCTAGGTGACCTAATCAATTCCTTACCAAATGGCCTCGAAACCATGTTCACAGGCGATAGCGTTAATTTGTCAGAAGGAGAAAAACAGCTAGTTTGTCTTGCAAGAGCTTTTATTAGGAACAATAAAATCGTCATAATGGACGAGGCCACGGCCAATGTTGATCAGAAAACAGACAAAATAATCCACGATAAAATAAAAAACACTTTTAAGAGTAGCACATTGCTAATAATTGCACATAGACTTAGGACGATTATTGACAGTGACATGATCATAGTTATGGAAGACGGGACTTGCAAAGAAAAAGGGACACCCAAAGAGCTTGGAGAAAACCAAGATTCAATATTTAGAAGCTTGATTCTGCATACTGGGCCTGAAGAATCACAGCATTTATTTGGAAGCCTAGGGATTTAATATTAAATTAATCATTTTGCTAGCAATATTGTTAGATTAATATTGGACAGCTATGAAAATGAAAAAGAATTTTAATTTTAAAGTGTTGGTTTAATATTCTGGGCTAGTAGAAATTCTCTTAATGAATTTGATTAAAGGTAAAGATTCGATCCTTTTTGTATGTGCTCAATAGCGAGCATTGTAATGAAGTAATGAGTGTGGTCGCTTTACTTTAAAAATGATTCTTTTAGATATATGTTTTTCTTCTATAGAAGTAATAATTCATATTTCCTATGAATTTATATATAAGCGAAGGAATGTGTTTCAATTTTAGCATTTTAGTTATAAGCTAACTAATATATAGATTGCATGCAAAATCAATAAAAAATGATATTCACTAGTCCGGTTTATTCTTATAATAAAGGTAAGTTTTTTTTGATTACTTTTAAGCTCCCTTCCTTAACATGCAAGAATCATCGCGAACATAGGAAGTTAGGGCTTTTTTGTTTTCTCTTTCAAAAATAGCTGAAATATCATTTATTTTTTCGAATAGAATTATCAAATTTTATATTTGATAAGGTCCTTTTTGAGACTGTAATGAGACTTTATGGGCTCTTTTTCATTTATAAAAGTGCTAAAATATCTTGTTTATTATAAGACAGGGACTGCTTGCTTAATTAGTATATGAATATTTATTCATAAATTTCATAATCAAATATTCTTATTCTAATCTTAATCGAATCAGTTTTTATAAAAATCATCATTTGTTTTAAAAATTTTTCTTTTTTTTAATAAAAATGCGATTATTTAGATCTCTTAAAAAAAAGATCTATTAGCAAATTATTATTAATTATTGACAATGAAATGGAAGAAATATAACAGAAACAGACTTAATTTTATGCTAAACTAATTCTTAATTTTAAGGGATTATTGAATAAATAAGTAAATTAAATGCTAAAAACAGTATAATTGAAGCCATTTATTTTAATTTGCAAATTTACTAAAAATTTAGATAGCCGTTTTCAGACACTTCTTACAATTTTTATGATAGATAGATCCTTAATCAACTGTAAAAGACTTAAGAATAGACATCTGCGTTTCTATAGAGCAATTTTTGTGTAAATAACCCTTCTTCAAGAAAACAATTTCTATTAGCAAAACAGTAGTCAATGAACTCTAAAATAAAGTGGTAGTTTTATTATATTTTATTAATTATGAAGGCAGATTTTGCTTACGACAAGGCTAACATATTCCAAGACATTTTCATGTCTTGGGCTTATCAGCCTCTCCGATTCTGAACTACAAACAAACCAAATTCTTCAAACCTTGTTGAAATTCCGGAAAGGATAAAATTTGATTCGTCAGCAGAAAAGCTTGAAAATGAATGGGAAAAAGAATCTAAAAATAAAAACCCTCAGTTTTATAAAGCTTTATGAAGGACGGTAGGTTGGGATTATACAAAATTTTCACTATTAGGAATAATTGGTTTTAATTTAGGACTGATTCAAGCAATTATACTTATTTACATCGTCGACTATATCCACGATGACAACACAAATATAGTCGATGGACTTATCCTTGCAGGAGTTTTTGCGTTTGCGACATTGTTATGCTTTTATATATTCCATTGAGGCCATTTTTCTGTCAGAATGCTAATTTCAAGAATAAAGGCGATAGTTCCATATGTGATTTATAAAAAAGTGCTGAGGACTTCTTTTGGGGAAATTTCAAAAGGAGACTATAAAGGTATGATCCCAAATTTAATAGCAGCAGAGCTAGAATTTTTGCATGGTTTCGTCCCTGCAATGATGACTTTAGCGGCCCCAACCTTTTGTATAGGCTCCTTTGTGATCATCGGACTCTTAATAGGATGGGAAGGAATATTAGGCTTGGTTATAGTAATTATTCATTTTCCTATTATTTTACTATACTCAAATTTAGCTACAAAATATAGAGCAAAAGTTACAGCTCATACAGATAGAAGACTAAAAATGATCTCAAATTTAATAGAAGGAATCAGAGTGGTCAAGCTTTATGGAATGGAAGATCAGTATTTAGAACTTATAAAAAAAGAGCGTAGAGAGGAAATTAAGGAAAAATTTAATATTTATAATATTTATGCAGTAAATACCACAATTGGGTTTGCAGGAATTGCTTTGGTGTTTTTGGTCACTTTTTCGCTGTATGTGCATTTCGGGAATACGCTGGAAGCTGACACATTATTTTGTGTAGTCACTTTACTTATATTAAATTACGATTTATCATGCAAATATAGCGTTTTTGCATTTTATACCTTATTAATGGTCAGAGTTACTATGGAAAGGGTAACAAAAGTATTATTATTGGCTGATAAAACTTATTTCCCTAACCTTGATAGCAGTGAAGAGTTTGCGGTTTCAGTAAAAAATGCAACTTTTGCCTATTCAAACAAGATTTCAGAAGACGAAAACTTGTCAGAGACTACAGAAAATCTGCTGGAAAAAGAAAAAACTCAAGATGCCGCTATAGAGGGATTGAATTTTGACTTAAAACCTGGAGAATTGATGGTTGTTATTGGATCTGTTGGGAGCGGAAAAAGCAGTTTACTTTTAGGTCTACTCCAAGAAATTTATATACTCAAAGGAAGTGTTAATTACAATGGCAACTTCGCATATACCGGACAAAGTCCTTGGATTATATCAGGAACAATCAAAGAAAACATCATCATGGACAACCCTTACAAAGAAGAATTTTACCTTGCAGTTCTTAAGGCTTGTGGGCTTGAAATGGATATAGCGCAGTTGTCCTCAGGCGATGACACCCTCATAGGTGACAATGGTGCTACTTTAAGTGGAGGTCAAAAAGCAAGAATCAGCTTAGCCAGGGCTGTATACTCAAACAAAAACATTGTCCTCCTCGATGACCCGCTCAGTGCTGTTGATGCCAAAGTATCATCCCATATCTTCACCCAATGCATTAAAGACTTTCTCAAAGAAAAAACCATCATTTTAGTCACCCATCAAGTTCATACCATTTCTCAAGCTGACAAAATCCTGGTTCTCCACCAAGGAAAGCAGCTATTTTTTGGGACAAATGCTGAACTTAATAGCAGAGAAGACTTAAAAGTAATCCTAGAAGAGCTAGGAAAACTTCAGAATATAGAGGAGAACAAAGGGAGTACAGAAGTCAAAGCAATAAAATACGAGGATAAAGGAGAAAAAGCTTTATCTACACAAGAGGAAGAGAAGTTTCAGAAAAAAATTTCAGTCAAAACTTATTATAAATTTCTAAGATATGGGTATACGACCATATGAAGTTTATCGATATTGGTGATTATTTTGATATTGACACAGGCAGTTTCGTCAGCCCCAGTTATATGGCTTGTGATATGGACTAATCAGTCTGATGATGACCAGGAGGACGTAATGAATATTTGGATTTTTTGTGCCATAGTATTTATAGTATATATTTTTACATATTGTAGGTATCGAATATTGGTGTTCAGGATTACAATAGGAAGTGAAAAATTGCATAACAAAGCGCTGGAAGGGATCGCTAAGACTGATTCAGTTTATTTTGATAAAAATCAATCAGGGAGGATGATGAACAGGTTTTCAAAAGATACGTTTTTGATGGATGAGTGTCTTCCGTTTTTCTTCTATGAGTTTTTGTTTGGGGCAATTGAGTTTATTTCTGTGTTAATTATTATTAGTATTTTTATCCTACCGAACATAGCTGTTGTTTTCATATATGTAGCATATGTGTTTTGGTTGTCGAAAATAATTGTTCCTATAACAAAAATCCTTAGAGATATTGAACTAGCGTCAAAAAGTCCAATTTTGACCTTATCTTCTGCAACAATAAACGGGATTGCTACTATTAGATCTTTGAATTTACAAAAAAAATTTACTGCAGATATGAAAGCAGCAATTGAGTACAATCTTAAATGCAATATTAGTATAGAGCTTGTGCTAAGGTTTTATACAATCCACATGGCACTTGGCGCAGCTATGTTATGCATTATTAATGGATTTATTATCGTTATGTACAAAGATTATATAGATGAAAGCTTAGCCGCAATGTGCATTTGCTTACTTGTAAGCTGGTCTATCTATTGTTTCTGGTCTGAATGTCTTATTGAATCCAACAATCTGATGGCTTCCCCCCAGAGACTTATGGAATATGCAGAGCTACCACCAGAAGGCGAATTTGATAATGATGTTCCTTTTGTGGTGAGCAAAGGAAAAATCGAAATTAAGGATTTATTCATGAAATATCAAGAAAATTTTCCTTATGCACTGCACGATTTAAATATTACTATAAATCCTGGACAAAAAGTAGGGATTGTAGGGAGAACTGGGTCAGGCAAAACTTCTATTATGCAAGTGTTGTTTAGGCTCATAAATCCAACATCAGGAACTATTTTTATTGATGATCAAGACTATAGGATGGTTGGATTACACAAATTGCGTAAACAAATGTCAGTGATACCTCAAAACCCTATTATTTTTATATCAAGTTTTCGAGACAACATAGATCCATTCCACGAATACTCTGAAGATGACATCATAAAAGCTTGCAAGCAAGCCAATCTAGGTGGCCTAATCAATTCCTTACCAAATGGTCTCGAAACCATGTTCACCGGAGACAGCGTTAATTTATCAGAAGGAGAAAAACAACTTGTCTGCCTTGCAAGAGCTTTTATTAGGAACAATAAAATCGTTGTAATGGATGAGGCAACAGCCAATGTTGATCAAAAAACAGACAAAATAATTCATGAAAAAATAAAAACCACTTTTCTTGGTAGCACATTGCTAATAATTGCACATAGACTTAGGACGATTATTGACAGTGATATGATCATAGTGATGGAAGACGGGACTTGCAAAGAGAAAGGGACACCCAAAGAGCTTGGGGAAAACCAAGATTCCCTGTTTAGAAGCTTGATTCTGCATACTGGGCCTGAAGAATCACAGCATTTATTTGGAAGCCTAGGGATTTAATATTAAATTAATTATTTTTGCTAGTAATATTGCTAGATTAATATGTGCAGCGATGACAAAGAAAAAGAAGCCTATTTTAAAGTGTTGGTTTAATATTCTGGATTAGTAGAAACTCCCTTAATGAATTTGATTAAAGGTAAAGATTAGATCCTTTTTGTATGTCTTCAATAACGAGCATTGTAATAAAGCAATGAGTTCAGTAGCTAAACTTTAAAAGATGATGTTTTTGGATATAGGGTTTTTCTTCTGTAGAAATAATAATTCATATTTCCTATGAATTTAAGTATAAGCGAGGAGTTGATTTTTCATTTTAGGATTTTTTAATATTATTAGTATGCATAAAGCTAGTTAGAAAGGAATGCATGCAAATCAATAGAAATGATATTTACAAATCGATAAATAAAATATAGTGTCTTAGCGCTCCATGGTTAGATTCGATGATGTACTTCAGGCACATATTTTATTTATCCGAAAACATTTTTATCAACCTGGAAATGGTAGCAATGCTAGATATTTTTTTACATGATAAAATATTTATATCTAATTACTTAGAATCTGTTATTTTAATACAGAGTTTTTTTGGTGTGTCTTAAGAATAATTTTTTTTCACGTTAAGGTATATACTATTATTTACTAATAAATTTGTTGATTTTAATAGTCTTGAAAACGCACGTATTTTAAGGCATGGCTAAAAAATTGTCTAGAAAATCGTTATTAGAACGAATCTCAAGATATCGTAATAGAAAACGCTTGACCCAGATAAAATAAGATTTTTCAATCCACAAATTTGAAAATTGGAAAAAATAGACACGGCAAGAGTTAAGGTATTTCGGTTTTCTCTCTCAGAAATACTAGTTGATCATTTCGATAATTGAATTATCGAATTTTATATTTGATAAAGCCCTTCTTGAGATTGGAATGGACTTATGATTTCTTTTCCTGTAGTGAAAGAGCAAAAAATATCCTTTTGTAATAAAACCAGAGACTGCTGGCATACTTAGCATGTGAAAATTTATTCATAAATTTCATAATTAAATATTTTATTTCTGATCTTAATCTGAATCTTTTGATATATATTAAATAATTATTATCTATGAAAATTATGATTAAATTTATCATTGAGAATAAGAAGCAGGTTTGAGTTATAAATAACTAAAGCAAGATATAAATGTTAAAAATTAGATAGAAGAAGCCATTTTTAATTTGTATATAAATGTACTCGTAATTAAAATAGCCGTTTTCAGATTCTATCAATAATTTTTACAGAATAAAAACTCTCTATCATAGTATAGGATTTTAAAAAAATATAGCTATATATTAATTTTTACGAAATAAGAAAAATAGCTGAAAATACTTACATAAATAAATTTATTCTTTCATTATAATTTTTTTAATTATGAAAGCAGATTTTGCTTACGACAAAGCTAATATATTCCAAGACCTCTTCATGACTTGGGCTTATCAACCTCTCCGATTCTGAAATACAAATAAACCAAGTCCTTCAAATTTAGTTGAAATTCCTGAAAGGATCAAATTTGACTCTTCAGCAGAAAAGCTTGAAAATGAATGAGATAAAGAATCCAAAAATAAAAACCCAAACTTTTTTAATTCTTTATGGAGGACGATAGGGTGGGATTATACAATATTTTCACTAGTAGGAATAATTGGTTTTAATTTAGGACTGATTCAAGCAATTATAATTATCTACATGGTAGATTATATACATGAAGACAATACAGATATTGTCGATGGACTTATACTTGCAGGAATTTTTGCAATTGCGACATTGCTATGCTTTTATACATTCCATTGGGGACATTTTTCTCTTCGCATGCTAATTGCGAGGGTAAAAGCGATAGTTCCTTATGTGATTTATAAAAAAGTGCTGAAAACTTCTTTCGAGGAAATTTCAAAAGGAGACTATAAGGGGATAATACCAAATTTAATAGCATCTGAGTTAGAATTTTTGCATGCCCTTATTCCTGCAATGATGACTTTTGCAGCCCCAACCTTTTTTATTGGCTCTTTTGTGATTATATGACTCTTAATAGGCTGGGCAGGAATATTAGGCTTGGCAATTGTACTTTTGCATTTTCCAATTATTTTATTATACTCGAATGCAGCTGTCAAATATAGGACAAATGTTGTAGCTTATACAGATAGAAGACTAAAAATGATCTCAAATTTAATAGAAGGAATCAGAGTGGTCAAGCTTTATGGAATGGAAGACCAGTATTTAGAGCTTATAAAAAAAGAACGAAGAGGGGAAATTAATGAAAAATTTAATATTTATAGTGTTTATGCAGTAAATACCACAATTGGACTTGCGGGAATTGCTTTGGTTTTTTTAGTCACTTTTTCGCTGTATGTGCATTTGGGTAATACCCTAGAAGCTGATACATTGTTTTGTGTAGTTACTTTACTTTTATTAAATTACAATATATGTAAAATGAGCATTTTCACATTTTACAGCTTATTAATGGTCAGAGTTACTATGGAAAGGGTAACAAAAGTATTATTATTGGCTGATAAAACTTATTTCCCTAGCCTTGATAATAGTGAAGAGTTTGCGGTTTCAGTAAAAAATGCAACTTTTGCCTATTCAGATAAAATTTCAGGAGATGAAAACTCATCAGAGCCTACAGAAAAACTGCTGAAAGAAGAAAAAAAGCAAGATGCCGCTGTAAATGACCTAAATTTTGATTTAAGACCTGGAGAATTATTAATTGTTATTGGATCTGTTGGAAGCGGAAAAAGCAGCTTACTCTTAGGTCTACTCCAAGAAATTTATATACTCAAAGGAAAAATTAATTACAATGGAAAATTCGCCTATACTGGTCAAAGTCCTTGGATTATATCAGGAACAATCAAAGAAAACGTCATCATGGACAACCCTTACCAAGAAGAATTTTACCTTGCAGTTCTTAAGGCTTGTGGACTTGAATTGGATTTAGCTCAGCTGCCCTCAGGTGATAACACTCTCATTGGTGACAATGGTGTTACCTTAAGTGGAGGTCAAAAAGCTAGGATCAGCTTAGCCAGGGCTGTATACTCAAACAAAGAAATCCTCCTCCTCGATGATCCCCTTAGTGCAGTTGATGCCAAAGTATCATCCATTATCTTCAATCAATGTATTAAAGAATTCCTCAAAGAAAAAACCATCATTTTAGTCACCCATCAAGTCCATACCATTTCTCAAGCTGACAAAATCCTTGTCCTCCACCAAGGAAAGCAGCTGTTTTTTGGGACAAATGAAGAACTTAATAACAGAGCAGACTTAAAGGGAATCCTTGAAGAGCTAGGAAAACTTCGGGATATAGAGCAGGACAAAGAAAGTAAAGAAGCCAAAGTAATAAAATATGAGGATAAAGGAGAAAAAGCTTTATCTACACAAGAGGAAGAGAAGGGACAGAAAGAAATGCTACTCAAAACTTATTATGAATTTCTAAGATATGGATATACGACCATATGAAGTTTTTCGATATTGGTGATTATTTTGGTATTGACACAGGCAGTTTCGTCAGCCCCAGTTATATGGCTTGCGATATGGACTAATCAGTCTGATGACGACCAGGAGGACTTAATGAATATTTGGATATTTTGTGCCATAGTGTTTATTGTATATATTTTTACATATTGTAGGTATCGAATATTGATATTCAGGATTACAACAGGAAGTGAAAAATTACATAACAAAGCGCTGGAAGGTATCGCTAAGACTGATTCAGTTTATTTTGATAAAAATCAATCAGGGAGGATAATGAACAGGTTTTCGAAAGATACATTTTTGATGGATGAGTCCTTTCCTTATTTTTTCCATTCGTTTTTGTCTTCGTCAATTGAATTTTTGTCTGTGCTTATTATTATTAGTATTTGTATTCTGCCGAATATAGCCATTGTTCTCATATATGTAGCATATGTGCTGTGATTATCAAGACTAATTGTTCCTATGACAAAAGTTCTTAGAGATATTGAGCTAGCGTCAAAAAGTCCAATTTTGACATTATCTTCCGCTACAATAAATGGGATTATTACTATCAGATCTTTGAATTTGCAAAAAAAATTTACTGCAGATATGAAAGCAGCAATTGAGTACAATCTTAAATGCAATATTAGTGTAGAGCTCGTGCTAAGATTTTATACAATCCATATGGCTCTAGGAGCAGCTATGCTATGTATTATTAATGGATTTATTGTAGTCACTTACAAAGATTATATAGATGAAAGCTTAGCCGCAATGTGCATTTGTTTACTTGTAAGCTGGTCTATCTATTGTTTCTGGTCTGAATGTCTTGTTGAGGCAAACAATCTGATGGCCTCTCCTCAGAGACTTATGGAATATGCAGAACTGCCACAAGAAGGCGAATTTGATAATGATGTTCCTTTTGTGGTAAGCAAAGGAAAAATCGAAATTAAGGATTTATTCATGAAATATCAAGAAAATTTGCCTTATGCACTGCACGATTTAAATATCACTATAAATCCTGGACAAAAAGTAGGGATTGTAGGGAGAACTGGATCAGGCAAAACTTCTATTATGCAGGTATTGTTTAGGCTCATAAATCCAACATCAGGAACTATTTTTATTGATGATCAAGACTATAGGATGGTTGGATTACACAAATTGCGTAAACAGATGTCAGTGATACCTCAAAACCCTATTATTTTTATATCAAGTTTTCGAGATAACATAGATCCATTCCACGAACACTCTGAAGATGACATCATAAAAGCTTGCAAACAGGCTAGTCTAGGTGACCTTATTAATTCATTACCAAATGGTCTCGAAACCATGTTTAATGGAGACAGCGTTAATTTATCAGAAGGAGAAAAACAACTAGTCTGCCTTGCAAGAGCTTTTATTAGGAACAATAAAATTGTCGTGATGGACGAGGCAACAGCCAATGTTGATCAAAAAACAGACAAAATAATTCATGAAAAAATAAAAAGCACTTTCACTGATAGCACATTACTAATAATTGCACATAGACTTAGGACTATTATTGATAGTGATATGATCATTGTGATGGAAGACGGGACTTGCAAAGAGAAAGGGACACCCAAAGAGCTTGGAGAGAGCCAAGATTCGCTATTTAGAAACTTGATTCTGCATACTGGGCCTGAAGAATCGCAGCATTTATTTGAAAGTTTAGGGATTTAATATTAAATTAATTATTTTTGCTAGTAATACTGTTAGATTATATTGTACAACAAGGAAAAAGAAGCCAATTTTAAAGTGTTGGTTTAATATTCTAAGTGAGTAAAAATTCCTGAATTTGATTAAAAGTAAAGACTAGATCCTTTTTGCATGTCTTAATAATAATCATTGTGATAAAGCAATGAGTGCAGCTCTTTACTTTAAACGATGATGCTTTTGAGATTTTTTCTTCTGAAGCAATAATAACTCTTGGCTTTCTTATGGACTTATATTTACTAGACCATATGCATTAAAATGAAGTAGCAAATCAACCTCTTTATTTCTGCTATCAAGGCTTTATGGGATTAAATCTTGAGGAAAAGAATGATACCTCCAAATCTGTATCAGACTAAAGTAGTGAAGGTGAGACAGTAATGCTACGCTGACCAGCCAAGATTTTAATCTCAGGCAGATTTTCCTCCTCGGTAAATAGGACAAGAGGCTGAAAAGGATTCTCCAGCAGTACCAGAAGTAGTTTCTATGCCAAATAGAGAATTTATCCTGCACGATATTGTGTGATGAATGGGTTACAATTTTTCTAACAGATTACTTGAATATTCAATCTCTGAATTTTCCACAGAAAGCAATCTATATTGGTGCACCACTGGGTGACGTGATATTTGAAGTATCAATTGAGAAAAGCTGCGTTTGGATTATAGAAAAAATAATTTTTAAAATTCCTATATTGACTCACATATTGATGGCTCAAAAATATCCCCAATTCCCAAATTTTTTATTATCCTTGTATCCTTTCAACCATTTATAAAACTCTTCTTGAAAGTTTCTTTTGAAATGGTTAAAAAGTTCACAAAAGGCAGATGGTCGCTAGCAGAGCATATAAGATACACAAATGCTTATAATACTTGCAATACTTGAAAAGAAATTTCATCAAAAGTCAAAACTCGGACACCTCAGCAATGCTTATCGCATCATCAAAAGATGGAGGTTAAGCATAAAAAAGAAAAAGCGAAAACGTAACTTTTAGCTAGAAAAGATGAGGGCACCCAATATGAAATTCAAAATATTCAATTGGAGAGGCAACAAAATTCATCAGAAAATAATGGAGCTTTTAATCCAAGACACATGACTGAAAATCCATGGAGAACATCAGCAACTACAAGGGAGAATGTGCTCGGAGAAATATTGAGGCTGATATTCTTATATATTAATACTTAATTGATATGGGATATTTTTTAGATCAATCACAAGAAAGATGATCAGAATAATCAGATAGACAAACATTTGGCATATCAATGAAAGTTTACTTATAGATTAAGCTAAGACTATTAGCTTAAATTGATGGGAAGATTAAAACTATCCTTATCAGAATAATGAAAATTATCTAAATAATTGCTAACTATCATAATTTTATGCAATCAAATAGCTAAATAAATAAGAAATTTTGGATAATTGAAATAATGTATAAGTCAATTATCCTTTGTTAGTCAGGCAATAATTCCATTGTTATGATTTTATTGAACATATAAATGGTCTACATTTAACATATTTTTTCAAATATTCAGTAGAAATATTTAAAATTTGCAATTTTACAATAGATTCAAATTAAATTACGCCACATTAGCAGAATAAAGCTTATTATAATTTTAAATAAATTTAAATATTATTAAAAATTAGTAGAAAAGAACTTTGGTATTTTTATGCACCTCAATCTCACATCCATATGCATTTCCACCAATAAAAACTTTCCCTAACTGAGGCATTTTCACAAATTTCTTTGATAAATATGCGATTCCTCCTTTCCCTAAATAATTATCAGACAAATTAAGAGAGCTTAAGCTACTAAGTTTATCCAAAGCTTTAGATAAGCAGATAGCTCCATTAACAGTAATCATATTAGCACTAAGAGACAGCTCATTTAAGCACAAAAGGCATGGAAAGGCTTTAATTAAATGAGAAATACCTTCATCTCCTAAGGAGTTTGCAGTCAAATACAATGATTTTAAATTTGCAAGAGAGCTTAGCGCAGCCGATAAATGAGAAGCTCCGTCTGAGCCTATATTATTTGACCTTAAATTCAATAATTCTATTGTGCTGCATTCTTTAAGCCCTTTAGACAGGTGCAAAACTCCACTTGGGCCGATATTTTTACTATCCAAATTCAAAATTTTCAAATTTGATATATATGGTAATAGAAATCCTAAATGTTGGCAATCCAGAGGTTTAGGATTATTATTTAAGGTCAAATTGTTAAATTCTCCACGGTTTTCTAACACTTGTTTGTATATTTGTCTGACTTCTGAGTTCATAGTCTGCTCAGTCCTTCTGTAATAATTACTGACAGGCTTCAAATTTTCAGGTAAAGCAATATCAGCAGAAGACTGCACAAAGCCTACTGTAAGATGCATCAGATTATTTATGTCAAATTTAAAATTCAACACTTCAAGATGGGCTCGGAAAATTGATGTCGAAGGCATATGAACAGGAAAATTCAAGGCATCTGGAAGCTGGCTGCCAAATTCTATTAGCTTTATAGCCTCTTCAATTAAAAAAATTTTTGACTCAACCATGCTTGTTGCTGCTGAATGAAACGAATCTGCTTGAGCTCTGATTTTTGATATAAGCTCATTTACAACTTGATCTATTTGTTGAGGGAGTTCATCATTCATGAAATCGTGCAATCGTTTGTGCTCTGAGATAAGCAAGGATTGTGTATCAATTACACCTTGAAGGCTTGATAAAGATGCCATTTAAGAATAAATAATTTATGAAATTTTATTTATATGAATATATTTGCTTTCTATTTGGTAAATAATCTAATCACCGTTGAAAAATTACTATATCTCTTCTGAAATTTTCAGCCAGTGCTATTGGCTAACTTTTTCTAATTTTTAAATTAGTTGCTTACTTTTGCTGAAGGCTTTTTCATACTTTTTATAATAGTGTAAAGTAAATCTTTTACTATAAGCAAAAAGAATTCTTTTGATTATTCTCAATAATGTCTGACAATTTCAATTATTAAAATAATTAATTAGAAGAAGGAAAGATTTTCCTTATAAACTAGAGAAATTAATTATGGAAATATTGGTCTTCCAAAGCTGGCAAGATAACTCCTCTGACATCTCCAAACCCAATGGTGAAGTTTTCACCTTCTGCTTTTCCAACAATAATAAGCTCATCACCGTCATTTAAAAATGATCTAGTCTCTCCATTTGGCAAAGCCACAGGAGTTTTACCATTAGTTGACATTTCTAGCAAGCATCCTAAGCTATCAGGAGTAGGTCCAGAAATAGTGCCAGTCCCTAATAAATCGCCAGGTCTCATATTACATCCAGTCACAGAATGATGGGCTAGCATTTGATAAATAGACCAATACAAGTGTTGCATATTGGTAGTTGATATCTTATGTGGCTCTGACAGTGAAGGAGTCTTAAGAAAAGTATCAATAGTAATGTTAAATGATGTAGGTGGATCTTCTCTTAAATAAGGTAGTGGGACTGGATCTTGGGCAGGAAGTCCAGCAGTAAAAGGTTCCAATGCAAGAGTTGTTATAATCCAAGGTGATATTGAAGTTTGGAAGTTCTTTGCTGTAAATGGGCCTAAAGGCACATATTCCCAGCTTTGAATATCCCTTGCAGACCAATCATTAAGCAATACCAGCCCAAAAACGTGCTCACTTGCGACTGCAATATTAATTGGCTCTCCAAGCTGATTTAATTTTCCTCCTAAAAATACCCCAATTTCGACCTCATGGTCAAGCTTTTTGCAAGAACTAAAAATTGGGTCAGGGCTATCCAAAGGCTTTATTTGTCCACGTGGCCTTTTGACAGGATGCCCAGATACCACAACTGATGAAGACCTACCATGATACCCTACAGGTAATCTTAGCCAATTGTCTTGTAAAGCATTTTGAGGGCCTCTAAACATGCATCCTACATTAAAAGCATGATTTCTAGAAGAATAAAAATCTGTGTAGTCGCCAATATTCACTGGTAAGGTATTTGTGAATTCTGAGATCGGGATAAGAATTTTGGCTTTTAGTTGTTCATTGTCACGTATGAGTGGGTTTTCAGCTGCAAATAGGGATTGGATTTTTGATCTGTAAGCACGCCAAAGGGCTTTATCTTCGCTCATAAAGGAATTAAGGGTTGGGTTGGAGAAGAAATGAGTGTTTGAGAGTTCTTGGAATAATCCTTCAGCTTCAAGGGCGGCTAAGTCGACAACAAAGTCACCGATTCTGCTTACACACCGAGGATTTGGGTTGTGAGTGGAAAATCCAGTTCCAAATGGAATATTTGCAAGCGGAAAGTGACTATCTTGTGATACCAATATGAAGGATGCCATAATTATAGGCCACATCAATAAGAATTTAATAATCCAAGTTTAATTTACAGGATTCTTAGGTATCCTCTTAAAGTTGACATATTCATCCCTTCCAGCTGTCTTCTGAACCCTTCATTAGGAAGCACACAATTTCGCTTATTCCTGACGTATTGTAAAGCCTTTAAAAAAGAAGTGTTATTTTTAGCCATTATATATGATATAACGACTGATGCACTTCTGGAAACCCCAGCAGCACAGTGGACTAACACTTTTTCATTGTGTTTTAAATGTCGGTGTATAAATCTTAAAGCATCAGGGAGATGCCTTGATATATTTTCAGCTGGGCTATCCTGGATTTGTATAAAATGATAAGTAATCCCTGAAAATCTTGGAGCAATTTGTGTATTTTCAAGAAGTTGCACAACAAATTTTATTCCTGTTCGCTTTAGCAAAGCTTCATTTCCTCCAGCACCCAAGCCACCTAGGAATAGATTATGTTCAATTTCATGCATTGGAACAAGAGTTGCTGCCATTGCTTGAGAAAAGGTGATTGACTCCATAAGTATTTTATTAATAGCAAGCCTAAGGATTTAAAAATTCCTTGATTCTTGCAGTACGAAAAATATTAAATAAGCTTTTTGACAGTATTTCTTTAAATTTGAAATAGTGCTGCAATTCAATTTTATAAAAAGATTAATATTAAAATTGTCTTTTTATAAAAGCGTTTTTTTAATTCAGCATAATTTTACTAAATTAATGAAAAGCTGCTATATACATCTCACACTAAGATATTTTATTTCTTTAAGATGGTACATTTAGACATAAATTCCCAAAGTTATGTTATTTAGCTTAGGTTATATTCTTATTAAATGAAAAAATTCTCCCATTTATCATTCACAATTAAAAAAACATTTCTAATAAACAAATTTATTAATTTTGATAAACAGTTGATTAGACTTATAATTTATAAAATGTTTTGATTTATTTAGTTAGAAGAATATAAGTAATCAATCACTTCTTGGAAAAATTTTCTTGCTTCATGTCTTTTAATCTTAAAAGTGTCAGTCAAAAACATTGTGCCTGGCGCTATCATAGTTGGATACAAATAAATCTTTTTTACCAATTCAAATCCATTTAGTTTCGACTCTTTTCCAATTTTATTCATGTCATTCAGCACCATCTCAACCACTGTCTGATTTTGACAAATTTCTTCCCAGCTTCCTTTAATATCATGCTCTTTTGCCCAAGCTTCTAATTCATTTCTATCTGGTATTACAATCCCAACAAGGAAGCTCTGCAAAGAATCTCCATACACAAATGATAAAGCGACATATGGACTTTTGACATAAGCATTTTCTATTTTTTCTGGGGCTACATATTCTCCTTGTGCAAGCTTGAAAATATTTTTTTTCCTGTCAATAAGTTTTAATGAGCCATTACTCCTTATAAGTCCAACATCTCCAGTATGGAACCAGCCATCTTCATCGATAACTTCGTTAGTCAATTCTTTTAACTTAAAATAGCCTGTGGTTATGCAAGGTCCTCTGAAGCAAACTTCACCTGCTGGACATCTTTTCATCTTTTCATCAACATAATTAGAAGTGTAGCCCATATCAGGGATATCCACAAGCTTTAATTCAACACAACCTAAAGGACCGCCAACATGCCCGGATTCTGGGTCATTATCATGAGTAATAGTTGTAGGGCCAGATGTTTCAGTAAGGCCATACCCTTCAAGAACTGGACAGCATAAGGCGATTTTCATAAAATCAAGGACTTCTGGGGAAATGGGAGCTGAAGCTGTGGCGACAACCCTTATATTGTTTCCTAGCATTCTTCTAATTTTTTTGAAGATTAATGAATCATAAAATTTGTGATGATATTCTGCTTTGCCTCTCAAATTCTCAAGTTTTGCTGCAAGTGCTTTTTTAATCAATTTGGCTTTAAACCCTGTTTGTTTTGACAAATTACTATTAATCAAATCATAAAACCTATTTAGCACCCTCGGAACACTAGCAAAAATTGTAGGTTTCAATAAGGCTAAATCATCTTTTAGCTTCAAAGGGTCGCCTCTATAAAATCCAACAGAAGCCCCTGCATAAGCACTGGCTAGCATAAAATATCTCTCATACACATGAGCCAGCGGCAAATATGAAATATGAACATCATAAGGCTGTGGAGTAAAAACAAGAAAAGCAGCTGCCATGCTTGAAACAATATTTAAATGAGTCGTAATTACACCTTTAGAATTTCCAGTTGTCCCACTTGTATAAGTAAGTGTAAAAATATCATCAGGTGACGGTGGATTATATTCTGCTTGATTTTTGGCTCCATGTGCTAAAATGTCTTGGAAATCATATAAAGTGATTCCAGCTTCTCTTGCATTGGCACGATCTTCGTCGCTTGCTCCTTCCATTACTATTAAATACTCTAAATACTCTGCTAAGCCTTCCCGTTTTAATGCCAGCACTTTTTCAATTTTTTCGTGAGCTAAAAACAAGGAGTGCATTTTCGTCTGATTTAAAATCAATTTCATTGACTCCTCACCTAAAGTGTCATAAAATGGGACCGTAGCGATATTGTAAAGAATGCAAGCCATATCAGCAATGACCCATTCTTCCCTATTTTTAGAGTATAAGCCTAAGAAACTGAGTCTGTAATGCCCATGCTTTTCTTTAGGAGTTAAATTTAGGGCTATAAGTCCAGACCCGAAATTTTTGGCAAGTTCGTTGATTTCTCAATAAGTTTTCCAATCATAGTGGTCTTCTCTGAAAGTGCCTAAGAATCGGTTATTGGGAAACCTTTGAAACGCATTGATTATAGCGTCGAAGATCGTGTGAATACTTGGCCCTGGACCTGTCAGCAAACCATTGACGTACTTAGGATGACGGTAAATCCTTGATTCACCTTCCTTTTCATCTCCGACCCATGCGGCGTATTCTATTTTTCTTGACTCTTCATTGCTTGTGCAGGCACCCATATTTTATAATTTTACGACATGCATTGGAGAATTTTCATGGGCTTAATTTGAATGAAAAATTTTTAACTTATTTTTTAATATTGAGAAAAAGATAATTTTTGGAATTTATTAATGGCAATATTATTTGGCTTGCAAAACAATAAATATTACGATAGGTAGAATTTTCATCAAATTAACTATTAAATAAAAAATTAATATAGCTCTGATCAGAAAAATTAAAAATAAAAAGGAATTGCATAAGTTGATATCTTTGTGTGATCATCATTGAGGCCTTTTGTAGGTAAACTTATCGGGAATCAAGCAAGCAGGCTTGATCTCTGCTCTATTTAAACCTTTTAGTCAAAACCTTACAAGGTAGGCCTTGTTCACAATTAGACTGCTCTTCTACAGAACTGAGCTGAAAATTAGGTGAGTGCGCTTCGCTTTTCTTTTTCATATTAATCTATATATCAAACTTATCAAATGCTAATTTTAAACATATGCTATTTTGATAAATATTGATTTAATAATTTTTTCTTTAGCTGCCCAATATTATTTAATCTTTATTGCTAAGGAGAAAGAGGACACTACAATTAATGATAACTTAAACAAAAATGGCTTAATTCATAAATTTGTAATTATCTTAGCTTGATATATTTGAGCCTTAGCTGAATATTTATTATAATTTATTAATTCAATAGCAATAAGAATAAAATAATAAGTTCTCTTAAAAAATACTTTCAATTATTGTAATTTGAGCATATAAATCCCTAACACCATTCCTACCCTGGCTTACAACTTGGGAAAAATCTAATAATTTTTTAAAGCTTATTTAAAAGCAAACATGATAGAATAAATATACATTAATATCATTCAAATTATTGAGATTTTAAAATGCTGTTATTTAAACTTAGCCGGAAGAATATAAAGAATTTATCTGATCTTGGAAAAACTTTTTTGCTTGATATCTATTAATCTTGAAAGTACTTGTCAAAAACAATGTACCTGGTGCTATCATATTTGGATGCAAATAAATCTTTTTTACCAATTCAAATCCATTTAGTTTTGACTCTTTTCCAATTCTATTCATATCATTCAGTATCATCTCAATCACTGCTGGATTTCTACAAATTTCTTCCCAGATTCCTTTTATATCATTATTCTTGGCCCAAGCTTCCACTTCAGCTTTATCTGGGATCACAATCCCAATCAGATAATTCTGCAAAGAATCTCCATACACAAACACTAAAGCAACATATTTGCTTTTCATATAAGCATTTTCTATTTTTTCTGGGGCGACATATTCTCCTTGAGTAAGCTTAAAAATATTTTTTTTCCTGTCAATAATTTTTAATGAGCCATTACTCCTTATGATTCCGACATCTCCAGCATGAAACCAACCTTCTTCATCAATTATTTCTCGGGTTATATCTTCTAGCTTGAAATATCCTTTGGTAACATTAGGTCCTCTAAAGCAAATTTCGCCAGCTGGGAATTTCTGCTGAGTTTTTTCATCGACATAATTTTTCGTATAACCCATTTCAGGGATATCAACAAGCTTTATTTCGATACAAGGTATAGGCCCACCTAAATGTCCTGACTCTGGGTCATCAACAGCAGAAATAGCCACTGGCCCTGCTTCAGTTAAACCATAACATTCCACAATTGGGCAACATAAGGCAATTTTCATGAAATTTAAGATATCAGGCAAAATAGGTGCTGATGATAAAGCACATATTCTTATATTATTTCCAAGCATCATTCTAATTTTTTTGAAAATTAAAAAGTCATAGAACTTGTGGGAGTACTCTGAGTGGTTTTTTAAATTTTCAAGCTTGGCTGTTATTGCTCTTTTAATAGCTATTGCCTTATTTCCTGTTTGCTTTGATAAGTAGCCATTAATTAAATCGTAAAATCGACTTAATATTCTAGGAACTGTCGCAAAAATCGACGGCTTGAGTATTGCTAAATCATCTCTTAGCTTCAAAGGATCTCCTCTATAAAATCCTGCAGAAGCGCCATTGTATCCTATATAATGAAATAGATACCTTTCATATATATGGGCAATAGGTAAATATGAAATATGAATGTCATTTGGATGGACTGGAAAGGATAGATGAAAATTTACCATAGTTGAAATAAAGTTGTAATGAGTTGTAATTGCTCCTTTAGAGTCTCCAGTTGTCCCACTAGTATAGATAATTGTAAAAATGTCATCAGGAGATGGAGGGTTATATTCAGCTTGATTTTGGGCTCCATGACTTATAATGTCTTGAAAGTCATATAATGTGATCCCAGCTTCTCTTGCACTAGCACGATCTTCATCATTTGCTTTCTCCATTATTATTAAATTTTCTAAAGATTCTGCTGAGCCTTCCAATTTCAATTCTAGCACTTTTTGAATTTTTTCTTTAGTTAATAATAAAGTATGCATTCTTGTTTGACTTATGATAAATTTCACTGAATCTTCACCCAAAGTGTCGTAAAAAGGCACTGTTGTGATATTATATAATATGCATCCATAGTCTGCAATTATTCATTCTTCCCTATTTTTTGAGTATAGGCCTAAGAAGCTAAGATTGTATTTTTCATGCTTTTCTTTAGGCGATAGATTAAGGCTGACGAGCCCAGACCCAAAGTTTTTGGCAAGTTCATGCACTTCTTGATAGGTTTTCCATTCATAGTGGTCTTCTTTGAATGTTCCCAAAAATCGATTATGCGGAAATTGCTGGTATTGGTTCATAATGGAATCAAAAAGCGTCTGGATGTTTGACCCTGCCAAAAAGTTTTCCATGTATTGAGGATGGCGGTGAATCCTTGTCTCTCCCTCCTTTTCATCTCCAACTGCAACAGCATACTCTATCTTGCGACTTTCGTTTAAACTTCCACAGGTGCCCATATTTATATCCGATGTTAAAATCTCAGAAATAAGTCAACAAATATGCCAAATTTAATTAGAAAAGCTGAGAAGAAGAGATAGTTTATCTATTTTTATAAAAATAATTAAATAGCGCTGGCTGACATTTTTTCACCATTTCTGTTGAATTGTTGTATAAGAGCTGATTTTATTGGCTTTTTGGAATAATATTCAAAATTTGAAGTTTGAAACTGACTAACTGGGGAATTTATTTAAATTATTTATTCACCGAGCCCATTTTGAAAATAAAAAATTATTTCACCTCCATTTTGATCGGATGATGGTGAATTAAAACAATTTTAAATTTTAACTGTCAACTTTATATTTGAGTTCAATCTTATTATTTTTTAACTACTAAATTCTCAAATTAAATATTATCTTCGTTAAAGTTGACTAAATTATCTCTAATCCAAAAATAAAACGAAGCGAAAAATAATTTGGAAGTATAAGTAGAATATTTGATTTTAATGTAAAGACTTTGATAAAGCAAATTATATTTTTCTAAAGAAATTTACTTCTTTAAAGATTTAAAATTATATAAAGCAATCTTTTCATAAGTTGAAAAAATAAATTTTAAAGAAGAAACTTTATAACTAAAAAACAAAAATTTTCCCTGAAGAGCTAAGTTGGAAAAATATAAAAACCATTGTAATTCCTGTTAAAAACCTAAAAGAAATGACTTTGATATATTATTTCTTACATACCAACTTTGCATGTAAAAATAATAATTTCACCAGCTCTGCATATTTGTTCATTAGCAAGAAATATGCATTAATACTCAAATTGCTTATTAACTTATTTAGCATCATAGCGGAGACAGAGGAGCTATGAATTTGACCTCTTTTCAAGACATTTCAAATTTTTATATTTATTTACTGTTTATAGATTATGAATAAGCACTGTAATTTTGAAAAAAAATATACAAAATTTATATGATTTCTCTAACTGAAATCAGAAACAAAATTTGGAAAGGAAAACTCATAAATTATTGAATTTATAAGATTTTAAATTACTTCAAGTATATATAAAACTTATTCATTAATTTTATTAAAGAACAAGAATAATGTATTAATCGCCTCGTGAAAAAATTTTCTGTTCGACTTCAATTAATCTTGAACATGCTTGGCAAAAATTATTGTCAGAGCTGTCATATGTGGATATCAAGCAATGCTATTTATCAATTTAAATTAGTTAAGATTTTCTCCAATTCATTCATGGCATCAAGATGATTCATTTTGAAATAAAAGCTATAAGATCCATCTTCACTAGAAAATTTAAAATAAATAAACTATAAAAGATAATAGCCCTATTCTATTATTTTTTATAAAATAAACTCTCTAAGTTCATTCGCTACAGCTGTGCAGGTTTCTATGCTCAAAGCTTCTACGAATATTCTGACGATTGGCTCAGTCCCTGAAGGCCTTAAAAGTACTCTTACTTTTTGATCAGCTAATCTATGTGTGATTTCTTGTATTTTATTAACAAGATTTGCTGGCTCTAACACTTCCAGCTCATTTTCTGAAGTTTTTATTTGTTCTTTTATAGGAGATCTCACCCCAATTATCGTTGTTGGGTAATCATGATAAAGTTCTTCCCACTGGCTCAAGCTAAAATCTAATAATTTCATCGAAATTTCTGAAAGCAAAAGATCAGCAACCGCATCTCCAACAGCCTAAATAATTTTTACTTCATTCGCAAGTGACAAAAATGCCAGTGATTTCTCTGCATTTAAAGCTCTTAACGAGGCCAATTTATTTTCTGACGCAATAATTGTCCCATGCCCATTAGCTTCAAAATAAACACTAATTTCTGCCTTTTTTGCCGCTTCATGAAGATATTTTACCCCAGTTGCTACCAGTACAATTTCAATTCCCCTTTGTTCTAAATATTCTAATGATGCAGAATTTGAGTACCCAGTTGTGACAACTGTGACTTTTCCTTCCACATTTTCTTCATCAAGTAGCTTTTTAAGCGCCAGGCACATTAAAACAGTAAGTCTTTCTCCTCCTAATACATTTAAATTTTCAGCACTTTTATAGTAAACCAGTCTATCTGCATCTCCATCTAGACTTGCACATTTAAGACCTAAAGGTACATTTCTAGGACAAGTCCTTATTTTATGGGCATGCTCAGCCCCACAGCCTTCATTTAGCAAGCTTGGGTCTGTATTTACTATTTGAAAGTTAAATCCTGGGATGTTTAATTGTCTTAAAGTATTAGCACCAACTCCTCCAGAAGCATCAATTAAAAGTGAATTTTCATAATTATGGGTCTGAGGTAAACTGGTATATAAGTGGCTAGCTTGATTTAAATAATCTATATAGGCTGATGCTGGCAATTTTGATGAGAAATTTGATCTGCGGACTAGCCAATGGAGCTGTGGGGTTGTTAATTCTCCATAGTTGTGGGCGGTTCCGCCTGCTGTCTCTATTGCTTGTTGTAAACAGCTAAGAAGCTCTGGAGAACTTGGCCTATTGTCACAGCCGATAAAGACATCCCCATGGATAGGATGGGAAAACTTCTCGCGTAAAGCTTCAGCGAAGTCTTGGGCGTTTACAAAGGCTTCAATAGCTCTTTCCCAGGCAATAGGAACCATTTCTCCATTGTGGTCAATCATTTTGATGCCGTTATCTGCTATATGATTGTGGGATGCAGTTATCATTACTCCAGTAATTTTTTGAAGTTCGTGAGATCGAAGAAGGGCAAGTAAGCCGACACGGAAACAAGCTTGAGGGAGGTTATGGGCGACTGTTCGGAAGCCTGCAGTGCCATATGGTAAATAGACTTGAGCAGATGGGATCTGAAGACTTTTTTGGAGAATGGCTTCCATTTTTTATGTAAGTATAGAATAAATAAAATGGGTGAAGATATCATGATATTATTTATAATCAATTTTATATGAAGTTATATCAATGATATTTTTTTGATAAAAATGGTAAATTGGCTTAGTGAGAATGTTGGATAATTATATTAATAATTTTTTACAATTTAAAGCTGATTTGGTACAATTTCTATCTAAAAATCATTATTTAAATTTTATTTGATAACTTCTTTTTCATATTTCCAAACAATGTCTGACTCTTCTATACAAGTGATGCTTCGTGTAAGACCAGCCGACCCTGAAAGCTATGAAAATGTGTACGCAATTGCATCCAACAACACCGACATCCAGTTCTTTCTTCCTGATAAAGAACCCCAAGGCTTCCAGTTCCACAAAATATTCCAACCTTTTTCATCTCAAAATGATATATTTGACCAAGCAGCCTCTCAACAAGTTGACCAATTTCTCAGTGGACATGATGCTTTGATTTTTGCTTATGGTCCAGAAGACTCTGGGAAATCATATTCATTATTTGGCAACCTCAGCCCTAATAACGAAGCAAATGGAGTTATCCCCAAAGCACTTGTACATATTTTCAAAAAGATAGAAACAATGAAATCTAGAAAAGAAATCGGCGTAATAGCCAGCTTTATAGAAATTTATATGAACCAAGTAAGAGATCTAGGAAATATTAAAACTGAAGAGGACAAATCTGCATTCGAGATCGATAACTTTGACAACCCAGCGTACATAAGTGGGCTTTCTGCAAATTTGATTAACTCTTATAATGATGTGCAGAGGATGATTCAGCATGGATTTGGTGTAAGAGGAAATTTATGAAGGCAGGAAAAAGGTCACTTAATATTAAAAATCTCTATGACAGCTAAGGAAAAGAATTCTGCGTCAAATTCAAATTTTTACTTTGTGGAGCTCGCAGGGATGGGAGATCAAAAAGAAAATAAAAACAAATATAAAGAACTGGATTTTTTAAATACAAGCTTAATTGCAGTGAAAAAAGCCATTTTAAACATCCAAAAAGGTACTCATGTGCAGCATAAAGACTCTTTAATTACTTGGGTGCTCCAAAGTGTTCTAAACGAGAGATCAAGCATTTTATTTTTAGCCCATGTAAACCCAAACCCCATTTATAGCGACAAAATTATAGAAACACTTGATAATGCCCAACAATGTATATCCTTATCTAATCGCCCAAAAGTCTCTCAAGAGCCTTCAAACCTCATCAATCCTCAACAAATCAAGAGAATGCAAAAGGTAGAAGACGACATCCAAGAGCTTAATAACCAAATCGACAAAACCCTTAATGACCACTCTATCAAATTAAAAGCCTTAGGAAACCTCGTCGGAATTCCTATAAATTTAATGGACATTGTCGACGCCGAATATGGGTCAAAAGAATACGAAATTGCAAAAAAATATTACGAAGCCTACAAAAAAGCAGAAAAAATTGAGAAAAGAAACCAAAAAATAGAAAAAGAAATTTTTATAGGAAATTCCATGATGGAAGACTTTAAGAGAAGCGAAGTTTTAAAATCCAAAAAAACACTAAATCATGCAGAAAAGCTGCGAGAAAAAATATCTGAAGTAAAAAATGGCATTACAAGCACCCAGCAGCAGTCAAAAGAAGTAGTCCATGAAAATGTCATAGAAAGGGCTGAAGAGCTACAAAAATTACTCTTACATTCCCACATGCTTCTTGAAGAAAAAGCGTCAGTAGTCCACAATCTCCCCTATACAATGAAATCCAAAGCTGCCGATATCCGAAATTTAGTCGATATCAAAGAAAGTAGCAAAGAAGACGTCCTGCCTGAGCTTATAAACAAGTTCAAGCTTAATGAAGAAGAGCATGCAGGTGTCATAGAACTAATAAAGCATAAAAATGAAGCAAAACTTAAAGAGCTTGACAATGAAGCGCTAAGATTTGAACTGGAATGCAACGAATATAACAGAAGAAAAGAGTAAAATATATATAGGACCCATTACAAGACTATAGAAACCGAAATTATTCAGATTTACGCTATGTTTGAAAAACAAGATACTATTATAAAAGAAGTAGAGCAAGGGGTGTATAATGGAGGAATCAAGCCAATTTATATGCTGGCAACAGAAATTCCCAAGCCCCCAACTAGAGAGAAATACCCTCAGTATGCTATATATAGAGCCTCTTTAAAGCACTTACGGAGAATAAGTTTCTCACATCGAAAACTGATAATTCTAATATAAGGATATGGAGCCACCCTGTTACTATGAAATATAAAAACTTAAGACAGTCTTTAGCCTTAAACTCTCCTAAGCCAAATACAGTCGCATTGCCTATGGTAAACACCTATATGACCCAAACTGAAAAAGAGACTAAATCTGACGAGCTAACTCAGTCTTTACAAGCTGAGATAAACTCAGCCACAGACCAAGAAATCCTCAATATGGGGCTAAACTTGCAAGAAGCTATAAAATCATTGTCAAAAGAAATAAAAAACCTCAAAAAAATTGAAGAAAATGAGCTCGGAAAGGTCCAAGCTATGGAAATGGAGCTTGACCGTGTTATAACAGAAAGGGATAAAGGCAGAGAACTATACACCCAGAACGTAAAAAACAGGATGGAGTCCAAAATTGTTATGGATTCACAAAAAAGGCTACTTGACAGATACATTTTTATAACGGAACAGCTGAGCTCTAGACCTTCAACTGGGAAAAAAAGACCTCAGACATCGTCAACCCAAAGACCAGGGACTGCTAAAGAAAGTAATAGAGACTCTTCAAAAGTTTATAACTCAGTCTCACAGTTTTATTCAAGCCAAGCGTCAGTTGGGGCGTTTAGTAGAAGACTTTAGATAATTATTATCAATATAAACAGCGTTATTTTAAACTCTTCTTGAAAAGGATTGTATAGAAATATACCCAGGTCTCTGTTTTCTATATATAATTTACATATTGGAATGGCTTTCATTTAAAAGCTGCCTTTTAAATGAGTATCTTTGAGGGAAAACCATGGAATTTCTTTCTCCAGGGGTGGAAGGGTTGATTTCTTGTTTGCTGAAGTTCCGATTCCGGTGAGAAAGGGTTGGGCTTACAAAGGAAGCCCGGTAGAAACTGTCATTAGGGTTAAGATTGTCATAAACCATTGAAGGGTTTCGGCTGCGGTGTGGCATCTGTTTTTTAGGCTCAAAAACATGCTTGACGTCTTTGGGTTTTAAAATGTTGAGTTTTTGAAGCTTTTTCATGCTAGGCTTTTTTAATGGAGATTCTTCATCTCTTCTTGTAGAAATTTCAGGGAAAACGCTGGCAAACCTTTCATTGTCTTTGGATTGTCTAATATTATTTGGAACTTGCTTTATGATCCTAGGGACAATTTCATCATATTTTATTTGTACTGCATGCAGCGGAGTTATATTTGGCGATTTATCTCTTTTGATTGGCTTCAAAAATGAAGGCTCTGGGGTGTTATTTTCACTATACGCGTGCTTTTTATTGGAAATTCTTTTCTCTTGTAATTCTTCACTTAAAATTTTAAGAAGCTCTAATTCAAATGTCTGCTTAAAGGTCTTATCAAAATATGGGTGATCCAGCAGTTCTTGACAAGTTGGTCTCTGATTTTGGTCATAAACTAAGCAGGCTTTTAGAAAACTAATCGATGGGTCTGGTAGAAAATAAAATTTCTTTTTGATAACAGACTCTAAATTGTTTAATGGTAACTTTTTTCTAATTAAATCATACATCTAGTCCTTGGTACATTGGGTTGTTCTGAAATGCAGTTACATACTTTTCAGGCAAATTCCCGCCACATAATTTCATGATCTTATAAAGAGTATCCAAATCATTATCCCCTGGAAATAAAGGCTGCCCAGTAAGAAGTTCTGCAAATAAACAACCAATAGCCCATATATCAATCTCTTTTCCATACCGTGTATCCCCTACAAGCAACTCAGGCGCTCTATATCATCTAGTAGAGACATAGTCTGTATAATTCCCAGCTTTTGAATTTAGCTGTCTCGCAAAGTCAAAATCACACAGTTTTAGCACCCCTTTATTCGAAATAAGCAGATTTTCAGGCTTCACATCTCTATGCACAATATTATGAGTGTGGCAATATTTCAGCGCTTCCAGCAGTTGGAACATAATTCTCTTAACAGTCAGCTCATCTAATCCTTCAGGGCTCTTTTCGATTTTATCTAAAATTGTGTTGTCGACGTACTCAAAGATGAGGTGAAGTCTACCTTTTCTTTGAAAGAACTCTAATAAAGAAACTATGTTTTGGTGCCGCATGAGTTTCAGCATTCGGACTTCTCTCAAGGCGATTTTCTTGACGTGCTCGTTTTCGTCGCCTTCTTTGAACTTTTTTATAGCGACGACCATGCCCGTTTCTTTGTGAAGAGCTTTGACGACTGTTCCGTAAGTTCTGAATAGAAATTACCCTTCTCCTATGACATTTAGGACTTCGTATTTTTCCATTGTGAGATAATTAAAAATGATTTTGGAAAAGGAAGATTGGGGAAATGAAAGAAGAAGTGGAGAAAAAAAGAAGAAGATTGCGAATGGGCTATATTAGGTAATGGCTTAGCTGGAGAATATATAGAAATTTTGATAAAGGTAGAAATTATAAGTAATAAATGTGGTTTTGAAGATTACTTGGACAATTTAAATAATATGCAAAAGTAGCTATTTTTAGAATTTTGAGATTTTTTTGAAATATTCAGCCATTGTGTTTCAGGTCTCAATGCAATGAAGACCAATTTATTAGCTGAAATATAATGAAATTAAATGTAAATAATTTTTATCGATAAATTTTCCACTTCAAATTGTTAAATTAACACCAATTAATAATTTAAACATATCGTCAATTAAACTTAATTAGAATAAAGGAGTTAGGATTATCCAAATATGGTTGAAAACTCTTTAATATCAATCAACCCATCCTTATTCTTATCAAACGATTTCACCATCTCTTCAGCTTCTTCTGGTGTAATTGATTCCCCATACTCTGCTCCTATTTCCATGATATCTTCAGGGCGAATTTTCCCTTTCTTTGATTGATCAAACACATTGAATAAAGTTTTCAACGACTCTCCATCTGCAAAAGGGTCGAAATTTGCTCTGCAGATTGAGTCGAAATCCTTAAAAGATATTTTGCGTAACCCTTTTGGATCAAAAAGAGACATGTAGCTTAAGACTTCGTCTTGGAATGGCTCAAAGCCGATTTTGCAGAGGGTTGAGCGGATTGCGTCGAAGGTAGCCTGCTGGTTTTGCTTAAGTTTCAGGAGTTTCCATACTACTTGTGCTGGACTTGGTTCTTCAGCCATCTTAAATTATTTTTTATAAACTGGAAAAAATAAGCAGAGAACAGTTTTGATTTATAGATCTAAATGATAAGTAGCTTAACTTTATATGCTATTTATTGAATTGCATTTTTTTATCATGCTTAAAGAAAATTGCGATTTTCAAGAATATTTAATATGGACTGGAAGATAATTGAATTGCCACATATCGAAGAAGAATTCAACCCAGAAAACACATTTTTCATTGGTCAAGTTTTTAATTGGATGAAAGAAGATAATATTTATATTGGCTGCCTTGGGAATAAGCTGCTAGAAATCTACGTTGAACAATCAGGTATTAAATGAAAACTTACCCCAGAAGGGACTGAAGAAGAAGTCCTCTCCTATTTAAATCTTGATATTTCCCTTATCTCCCTTCTCAATGACTGAAAAAAAGACTCCTTCTTCAACCAAATCTACCAAAATCAGCCAGGAGTCCGAATCCTAAAGCAGCCTGTTTTTGAATGCTTGATTTCTTTTATATGCTCTCAAAACAACAACGTCAAGCGCATAAGCCAAAACATAGAAAGCATCAAAATGTCCTATGGCACCGAAATATGCGAAAAATACGGGAAAACTTGATATGCATTCCCATCACCTGCTGAGCTTTCTAAGGCAAAAATTCCTGAACTTATAAATCTTGGATTAGGATATCGGGCAAAGTATATAGTAAATTCTGTTTCAAAAATTGTTGAAAAAGGAGGAAATGACTGACTAAGCTCTTTAAAGGAGATGGATTATGAAGAAGCGAAGCTGGAAATTATGGAATTAGAAGGAATTGGGCCGAAGGTTGCGGATTGTATTTGCTTGTTTGGGTTAAATCATTTTTCGACAGTTCCGTTAGATGTACATATGTGGAGAATAGTTAGAGAGCATTATTTGGCTGGAAAAGCGTCGAAGTCGATGTCAGCTAAAGCGTATGCAGCGGCTACGAATGCTTTTGTTAGTGTTTTTGGGAGCTATGCTGGATGGGCACATAGTATTCTGTATGCTGCAAGCTTAAAGAAAGCGATTCCTCTGAAAAGAAAGCTAAGATAATTTGATAAAATTCCTTTTTAGCTATGCTCATAAGCTTAATAGCAGAAATTTATATTTTAAGATTTTTAAGAACCTTAATATTATATTAGTTTCATCTGCAATGATTTAATAATTCTATTTACAGCATCAAAATGGTTATATATATAAAAATTAAATTTCCAATTCTTCTTCATCAGGAAAATTGTCAGCAAATGCCATGCTTTCATCAGGTTTCTTAGGAATTACTGCTGGCAAGGAATTTGTAGGTGTTCTTCTTATAATTGTATCTTTAAAATTTTGGCTATTAGTATTTCTTGCCATAATGCTTATACCTGTATTTGGGATTTTAATCTGCACATATGGCTTGCTTGCATTATTCCCTGCTGCCACCTTTGAATTTTTTGGTGAAACTTTTGGCTTCATCCCAGTTCTCCCTTTATATATAAAAGGGTTTTCTTCTTGACTCTCTTTTCCAAGTCTTAAAGAAATGGGACTTCTTTTCCTTTTATTCTGTTGGTTCTCTAGCTCGTTTTCTAGCTCTTCTTTATTTTTCTGATAAAGCTTGATCGTCTTCTCCAGCATTGGGATCATCTCATTTTTCAAATAATCCCTCTCCGTCCTTACCTCTTGAAAATTTCTCAGCTGATCTTCTAAGTCTCTATTAGCGCTTTCTAGTATCTTTACCCTCTCAGTCACTTCTTTGCTTTTTTCATCTGAGTCACTCTTGTCTTGCTTAGCCTTTGTCACTTCCAGTTTAAGCCTTGCGTTCTCAATCCTCAAGATCTCATTTTGGCTCTGTTCTTCATCGAAGCCAAATCTTGCTTCAAAATCTTGTTTGTGGAGAGTAAAAGATCCTCGTGTAGACTCTCTTTCAGTTTCGCTGCCCCTAGAAGAAAACTTCCTTAGCTTGGCCTTGAGTTTGCCGATTTCTAGGTCTTTGGCGTCGTTCAAAGCTTTCAGCTCAGAAATTCGAACTTCCAAGCTGGAGAGCTGAGAGGCATAATAATGATTTGTGCGGAGCAGACTTTCACGATCACCTCGCATTTGGCGTAGTTCGACAAGTTCTTTTATTAGATCATTGTCGACACCTTGGGAAAATCCGAGCGAGGATTCGTCAAACGATATATCACTTTCCATCTTACAGGTTATTTAACTTATTATGGCTTGCAATAAAATATTAATAAATAGATATGAAAATGTAACTTTTATTAGGATTTTATGCAAATAGTAATAATTTATTAATAAAATTGATAGGATGATAAAGTACAACCCCTGCACCTATTTATGACACATCTTCTGATGTAAGCTCAGAAGAAAATAATCAAGAGCAGTCCGAAGATGGCGAACAAATTGAAGAAATCGCTAATTTATTCAAAAGAAAAACCAGAAGAAGGCGTCATTTTGAAGATAACGAAGAAGATGAAAATTTAGTTGACTCAATCTTAAAAGAAATGGACAAAGCTGCAGACGATGACATAGACGCCAACAGAAATGATCTCCCAGCCTTAAACAAGCTTAAAATCCTCGACAAAGTCACCAAATTCCTCATTGTCAGCAAATATCATGATCTTTTCTTAGAAATGAATGGAACTTTTATACTAGGGAAATGGCTCGCACAGCTACCAGATGGCTCTTTTCCTTCAACCCCTTTAAAACTAGGTCTCCTCCAAGCTATTCAAGATCTTCCTATTTCCACAAAGAACCTTCAAGAAAGCGATTTAGGGAAAAGTGTTATGGCGATCTACCAAAATCCTAATGAAACTGTTAATGTTAAAAGGATCGCTAAACTTCTTATTGATAAATGAAGCAGAATTATTTATGAAATTGAAACTAATTATACAATCCTTAACCAAGCTGAAGAAGACTCTGAAGTCCCCAGAATTGATCAAGCCAAGCCAAATTTGAATAGAATTTTATACAGCCAAGAAAATAACACCCCATTTGCAAGAATCCCAGAAAAAAATTTATTTGATTTTAAATATAGGCCAACTAAATCGTCCGAGGAGCATTCATTGATGCCTGATAGAAATATTGAGGCTATTAATAGACTAAAAAAGAAGCTGCAGATAAAGAAGAAAAGGGCTAAAAGAGCGACGGGAGGAATGAGTGTGGATGGAAGAAATCTTTATTAAATTAATTTTTTAATTTTTACAATAAGAAACTCTATTTTTTCCATATATATTTAAAACTTTCCATTAATGTCGTTTTTATATTTGCAATATCGGCTGTGCCCAAAGTTTGTTGGACTTTTTGAATAGCATGATAAGCATATATCTCAGCCATTTTCATTTCCATTACCACATTCGTATATGTAAATTTGATCTGATTTTTGGTTGATTTTGGAATTTTGGAATAGGTCTTAGGACTTCTTTCATTATTTATTGGGACTGGAATCTAGGAAATAATGATCATTCTTCTTGATCAGATTCTACAGAAAAAATGTACGCTGGCTTCCATAATTTAACGATATAAGAAATTCTGGACATAGAGGAATTTTTTGCTCTTGGATTGCTTACTTAATTAAATAGATTTTATTGTGTTGTATTATCTTTGCAGGATGAATGGGTTGGCTTTAGTTATTTAGCGACATAGGAAGCCATGGGCATGCAGCTTTCTTTGGTTCTTAGATACTTTTCGATTATTTACAGTTATAGCAGTTTTTTTGGTTTTTGGTCTGAGTTTGTTTATTTCTAATTATTTTAAGTTTTAGCTCTTTAGCGAGTTTCAATGAATGCTTCTGTGCTTTGTATTGCTTCCTTTAACTTAAGACTTTTGTTGAATTTCAGGCATTTTTCTTTAAGGTTGCTAATAATGATTTCGACGATATTATCAACTAAATTAACTTATTGCATTGCCATGGTAAGTGCATCTAAACGCTAACTATCCTCCTTGTCTTTGCTCTGCAATGGTTAGGTACCTCTATAATCTCCTCAAATGAGTAAAATGGTAAACCTGCAATTCTGGACTTCCTAACAAACTATATATCCCAAGTATTGGCTCACTGGGGATCTTGAAAGTCCTATTTGGTTCTGATAGAAGATTAAGCAGTAGGTTAACCCATTTAAATTGAGCAAACCCTAAAGAAAATCAAAACTTAGCTTTTTGGCATACATCTAAAATCATAAGGTAATTTATTGATATAGGTCCTCTATCCTTCAGTACCTCAAAATATCTTAATGTTAGGGTAAAGATCGTATTTATAGTCTATACTTCCTTAGAACCGTGCGTTCCGCAGCTCTCGATGTGGGGTGAGCTCCTTCAAGGTAGGTTGCTATAGCTAATATAATTAAGAATGCGTTATTAAAGCTATGCAGAGAATAAAAATGCATAAATTATTTTGTTATTTGTTAAAGCATTTTAAGAAGTCTATATAATTAATAAATTACTTGTTTTAGTCTTCTATCTTTTCTTTGGGTGTTAAGCTTCAAATATAGTAATATTTGAATTCCCAATTATGTTTCATATATATTCGTTTGAAGGTTCGCTTTCATAAATACTTCCATTTGCTCCGATTTCTATAACATAAAGTGTATTATTTAATTTCGTTATCATTTTTATCTTTAGTAGGCTAAATTCATATGGAATCGTGGAATATGATTCCAAATTGGTTGAATATGACAAAAGATTTCTATTGATTTCTCCAGAAATCAAAATATTATTTTTGAAGTAAACACCATGGGTAATAAAATTAGCTTGAGGCATTTGAGTAATTTTAATTCATCTGCTTTGGTTTAAGTCGAATCTTTCGTGCTTGTAATGATTATTGAGTGATTGTCCAAAACAATAAATATTATTATTGAAATATATACCTGCTGCATTCCGACAAGGCATTCCAGATGGAAGAGCTCGAATTTCATAGTTAGGATATGAGTCTTGCCCTGGAACATCTGAAAGCGAATTAAGTTGGTTATTAGAATTTTTTGGCACTTCGCACAAAAAAATAAGAGAAAGGAACAGCATTATTGCTCAGTTTGGCAGAGTTTTAAGTGCGATTGAATTTTTATGGATATTCAAGAAAATATATATCATTTTAAAAGAAATCACAAAGATAATTATTCTCTTGGTAAGATCGGTTTTTAGATATCTGAAAGTTCATCATTGATGTCTAGAACAATAGTAATATATTAATAGATTAAAAAGAAACTTCAGATAATAAAGAAAAGGATGAGAAGAATATGAAGAATGATTAGAGAATAAAAGAAAAGTTAATTATATTAAAAAAATATTTAATTGAATGAAATTTAAGGTTTTTAAGATATTTTATTTAGTAATTATACTTTTGCAAGCACAATTGATGAAGTCAGTAAAGATTTATTTTCTATAGCTCTCACTTCTAACATAAAAGCACTGTCTGGAGTGGTATAATTTTTAATTTTATTGTTTTGACTTTCAGCACTGATTTAGCTTTCGCTAACCTTAAGTACAATTGCATTGAGAGCTTTGTATTTTGTAAGAAAATTTTTTAATGTTTTAGAAATTTTTACCTGCAGCCTAAAGTATCATTTATTAGATTGGGTCAAACGAATTTCCCCTCTTGGTTAAATTTCACTGGCTTTTTGTCTGATCTCAGGATAAATTCTACCGAGAATTTTAATAATAATATTTTTAAAAAAATTGCCCTGAGTAATGGGTAATCGACAAATTTAACCAATATTACAGAAAAATTGCAAAGCAGAGAGGGATTTACCCCAAATGCAAATAAGCAGAAAAATTTCTAATATAACAAAAAAGCTCCCCACTTGGAAGCTTAGAGTTCTTCTTGTGATTATATCTTTTAAATTTGCCTCATAGTATTTCTTGCTGTAATTATTATAATCTTAACCTGGAATAAATATATTTGGGTTTTAAATTTGTCATAGGGCTTGCATACATTACTTCCTGTTCCCACCTTTGATTTTTTGGTGAAACTTTTGACTCCATCCCAATTCTCCCTTTTATCTAAAATGGTTTTCTTCTTGACTCTCTCTTCCAAATCTTAAAAAAATAGGAGTTCTTTTCCTTTTATTCTGTTAGCTCATTAGTTCCTTTACTAACTCTTCTTTATTTTTCTGATATCTTCTCCATCATTAGGATCATCTCATTTTTCTAATAATTCCTCTCAGTCCTCTTGGAAATTACTCAGCTGATCTTTTACCTAAAGATTGTTTAAACAATAAATTTATTTTAATTAAAAATATCATAAAGTTTTTATACAAAAATTTAATTCTGAATTAAAATGACAGAAACAAACTCTTTGATATCCCTTAGACATCATGAAAGAAGGAAAAGCTAGCATTGGATGTTGACAACTATGGAAAAAAGACGTTGGATAAAAGGCATATTATTGAAAATGAGCTTAATTTTATGCTATGAGAATTGAATCACGTCTATATTGATTGCTCAACATTTAAGGAAGATCTAAATTTGAGCAAAGAAGAAGAGACAATGCTCCCATTTGCAAAAATCCCAGAAAAAAAATAATTTGATTTTAAGTATAGGCGAACTAATCGTCTGAGGATCATTCGTTAATGCCTGATAGAAACAGTGAGGCTATTAATAGATTGAAAAAGAAGCTGAAGATAAGGAAGAAAAGAGCCAAAAGAATGATAGGAGGATGAACATGGACCAAAGAAATCTTTATTAAATAAATTTATTTATAATTTTTATTATATATGATATAGAAAATAAGCTGGATTATATTGCTGTTCCACAAACACCACAAACATTTATATTGCAATCACATTTTTATACTTGCATTTTTGGCATACCCATCCACTTACCTCAGGCTTTTTTGAGTAGCATGATGCACATATATCTCAGCTAATTTCGTTACCACTGCCACATTGGCATATTCAGATTGAGATTTCCTCTTTTGATCGCCCATCAGAAGTTTGAATATTTTGATTTTCTTTAGGAATAGCCAAAGGAATATTAGCTTTATTATCGTTTTTTATTGGTTCAAGTATTTCATTGGTGTATTTTGGAAAGCCTTACTTTTATTTTCCTCTAAAATATTCTTAGTTTTTGCAAGCTCTTCTTTTAATTTTTTGATTTCTTCATCTTTGGTTTTATTTGCAGCATTTGAATCATTTAATTCTTTTCTAAGTAGCAGAATTTCTTCTTTGCACGAGGCCAGCTCCTTTTCTATTGATAATTTTTTTTCTTTTTCTATATTATACTGATTATTAATGCTGCTAAATTTTTCTTCTTCTTTTTTTAAGCGATCTTCTACAAATGCTTCTCTGCTTTTTATGGCTTCGAATAAATCTCGTTTAATTTGGCAATCTCGCGGAATTTCAGGCAATTTTTCTTTAAAGCTTTCGATTATTGGGTCTGTATATTCTGGATTTCCAACAGCTGTATCGATATAAGTTGCTTTGATACATGCTATGCTATATACTATGGCGACATAGAGTTTTATACATGTTATATCAATACAAGTTATATTGATAAAGGTTATGCCGACACAAGTTATGCAGAAACAGGTTAATAGCACAGTCTATGTCGATACAGGTTATGTCGATACATGTTATGTCGATACATGTTATGTCGATACAAGCTATGTCGATACATGTTATGTCGATACATTTCATGCCAATACAGGTTATGTCAATACAGGTTATGTCGATACAGGTTATGTCGATATATGTTATGTCGATACAGGTTATGTCGCTTAGTTATGGCTATTTCAGGCTTTGATCTAAATTTTAGATATTTTAGCTGCTAGGTTATCGATATTTAATGTATGATTAGGATATGAATTTAGTCCTGAAACATCTGAAGGCGAATTCAGTTTATTATTAGATATATTTGAAGCTTCGCACTAAAAATAAGATAAAGGAACAGCCACATTGCTCAGCGTGGCAGAGTTTTGAATCTTATTGGATTTTTATGTAAAGTCAGGAGAATATATCACATTTTTACGAAATCACAAAGATAATTGTTTTCTTGGTAAGATCGGCTTGTATATATCTTAAAATCATTCATTGATGCCTAGAACAATAATGAGATATTAATAGATTAAAAAAGAAATTCAGATAAGAAAGAAAAGATCTATAAGATCGATAAGAATGATTAGAGAATAAAAGAAAAGATAATTCTATTTAAATATATTTAATTCAAATAAATTTAAGCTTTTTAAAGATATTTTTTGTAGTAATTATAATAGTGTAATTATTTTGTGAATTCAGTAAGGTTTATTTTCTATAGTTCTCAAGTCTAATATAAAAAACACTGTTTGAAGGGGCATAATTTTTAATTTTATTGTTCCGACTTTCAGCGCTGAGTTTGCTTTCGTTACCTTAAGCACAATTGTTTTGAGAATTTTGTATTTTTGTAAGCAAATTTTTTAATATTTTATAAATTTTTATCTGCAGCATAAAATATTATTTATTAAATTTCACATTTCAAATACTAAATGATGCCTTAGAATAAGAAAAACCCCAAAATTGACTAAATTCATATTCGTAAATTGATAAAGGTTAATATTTTTTATGCTTAATAGACGAAATTTGAAACGGTTAATAATGCTTATTTTAATATTTCTAATTTTTCAACTGGCTCAAGCTTCTGAAGTTTGTCAAAGCTTCTGTAGAAAAAACGACTCACTAGACAAGTGTATAGAATGCTTATATGAATACAATGATGATTTTATTAAGCAATCCCTATGCAGCTTTTCAAGTACTAAAAGCATCTTTCAGTGGCCCTTAGATTTAAATAAAAGCTATCCTGCTCAAATAGGCTTGCTACTGAACAGTATGATATTCAATATTTCTCTAATTATTTGATTAATTAGGAATTTCAATGAAGGCAGTATTTTAGAGCTGATTTATGCAATAGAAACCCAAAAATCCTCCCTTTTAGACTCTAAATGTTTAGACATATCTCAGTTTATAGAAAAGTGCAAGACCTGCAATATAGAATGCCCTCAATGACTATGGCCAGAACAATCATGTCAAAGCAATAAAATTTCCAAGCTCTGCAATAAAAACTGCAAATCCTGCCTTCTAAATAATTCCACTCTTTGTGAAACTTGCCATCCAGGGTCTTTCCTTTATAAAAACTCCTGCCTTAAAACATGCCCAGAAGGAACTATCTCAAACTCAAACTCAAATATTTGTGAAATTCATCTTAAAAGAAAGTTATTTTCTTGTAGCGCTGCTTGTGCAGATGCATGCACTCAAGACACTCCTAATGGCTCCTGCACATCTTGCTCTGTAGGCTATTATTCCGACTATTACAATAATGGCTTATGTGTTCAATACTGTGATGCAGGGTTATCCTCATCTGGAGGAATTTGCACTTCCCCAGACTCCACGTATTTTGATTATATTTTCCCAACCCAAATCAACCCAATTTATCCATCAGGTTACACTAGCAGTTACCAAGCGCTTATTAGCTCAGTCTCTTCTACAGGCTCTTTACTAAATAATCCATTAGGTCCTTATCCTATACTATCCTCCGGGTTTTATTTTCCCTCAACAGGAACAGGCTATATTCAGCTTCCTCCAAATTCAGCGAGTTCTTCTTATATCATTTTAGGAAACCATTTTCATATTGCGCTTTACGTGTTTCCAAACTCTTGAAGTAGCGATCATTGTCTTTTTGCAAAAGAAGGCTCAAATTATATAGCGCTTTCGCTTTATATTACTTCTAACTTGGATCTTCATGTAGTTTATACAGCTTATGACACTCTTACAATGACTTCTCAGCAGTCAGATGTGGTCATTTCGGCAATTAGTGCTTTTAATAACTGAAACTTAATAGAGCTTCATGCTGACTACACCAATAGCAAGCTTGGAGTTTATATTAATGGAGCCTCTGCAGGCAGCATAACCACTTCTTCCAGCTTTTTTAAAGACTCTGATACAGAAACTTTCAGCGTTGCCAAAAGTCTTATAAATAATCAAGGCTTTTACGGGTCTATATATGAAATTCTTATTGCTTATAATAGCGTATCCTATGGAACAAGTATATATAGTTATAAAGATGACTGCAATTGGAATTACCTTCGTTGTGGAGGATATAGCAATTCTTTTACAGATGTCATATCCAGATGCCCAGGCATTACTGAGTTTTTCTTTTACAGCGATTGAACTACAGGGTGCCAAGGCTGTGACCCAAGTTGCACATATGGTTGCATCCAAAGCCAAAATTGCTACATGAATACTGATCTTTTATGTAGAGACTCCATCGGCTACACTCCAAGTGAATGTACAGCATGCTGCACGAACTGTCAATCTACCACAAATCCCTGTTCCTGCAAAACCAACTATGTGCTAAAAGATGACGGATCTGACTGCCTTCCATGCTCTCTTAAATGTGATACTTGTAGCACTACCCATTTAGACAACTGCAATACTTGCTCAAGCGGAAATTATAAAATCGTTAATACTGATTTTTGCATTGGGGAATGCCCAGTTGGATATACAATTTCAGGCTCAAACTGCATTACAAGTGTTGCTGACAATGAAATGGTGGTAGACTTTGTGTTCAGTGGGATCGGAAATGAGATTGAAGACAGAATTGGAGGATTTAAAGCCTTTATGGGCTCATCTTGGGACTATTTTCCTGACTATGATGATAATGATCCAATTCCTGTTTATCAGCAGGGGCTTTATTTTGATGGAAACAGCTATGCATCATTGCCTCCTAATCCTGCTGACAGAAGTGCAATTACATTAGGAAATGACTACTCTATCGCTATGTGGATCAGGCCTTATGATACAGGAAAAAACTCATATCTGTTTTCCAAAGAAGGAAATAATTATATTAGCACAGCTTTATATATATCCCCAGCTATGCAATTCATAGTCCAATGTACAGGCTATGATGATTGGTCATTATCTCCTACAAGTACAGCCATAGCAAGCTGAACAACTGTAACTTGAAAATCATGAAGATATATCAGTTTATTAATGCAAAGAGACCGCTTGGGCCATTTAACTTACATAGTACTTTATGATAATCCATATTATTTAATTGATTCCTCAATTAATGGAAGATTTTTAGAAGATTTTACTACAGATAATTTTTATATTGGAGCAAGCATGGTGCAAAACCAATACTTTAAAGGCTTTATCTATGAGATTCAGCTATATAAAGCATATACAACTACCAGCTGGAGTCCAGAATGTCAATGTGATTATTGTGGAGGCCCTAAAAACACTGACTGTCTGCGTTCATGCGAGTATAACCAATTTTACGACTACTCTGACTTGACCTGCAAAAGCTGTGACTCTACTTGCAAGTACAGTTGCCTAAAGAGTGGAAACTGCAACTTAAATGTAGACCCTTTATGCTACATTTCTACAGGATATTCTAATAGTCAATGCACTCAATGCGTTGATGGAGCTCAAGGTGCGGGGAATAAATGTGCTTGTGACTTTAAGCATGAGGCAGTTGGAAATGAATGTCAATGGTGCTTGTACCATATACAAGATAGGAATACTATTTCTTATTTCTCTGAAGACTATTTGTCAGTTGTGGTAGAATTTGAGCAGCCTATTGATTTAGCAATGCCTGATACGTGTGAGAAGTTGTTTATAAGCAGCAGTTTAGAAAGCTTTGGCGTTATTCCTGATTGCTATTGGAATTCGGATAGAACTGTTCTGTATGTAAAACTTGGAGAAAATGCGACTGTAGTAGAGGGTAGTAAAATTACGCTTAAAGAAGGAGTTTTGATGACTGATCTACATGCGTGTGGAGGACCAAAAATTGCAGTAAATGCAGAAATAAAGGGAATGTTTTCAAAACCACTAATTTATCCTTCACCTATTCTGTTTGTGCCTTCTAAACTGTATGCAGAATGTAATGATCTAATTCTTGATGCATCTAAATCTACAGGAGGATATGGTCGTCCTTTGTCTTATAAATGGAGTTTTAGCTCAAATCCTCAGATTTTGGCCCTTAGTAGCAGTTCTTCATTTATAGACACAACTCCATATATTAAAATTGACAGATTAAGCCTTTCTGAAACTATAGGAAATATAACTCTTACTGTTACAAACTGGCTAGGACTTTCTGCGTCAGTTAGCAAATTAATAAATATCTTAAATTCAAGCGGCTTATACTTGTATTATGATGCAACTGTGCCGTTTAAGCTTAAAACAAATGAATATAAGTCTATTGAAGTATACACATCAAGTGGCTGCAAGGCAGAAGGCTTAGAGATCCTGCTATATTCCTGGTCAATTTCTGAGAGCATCGGGCCTTATACTAAAATTGACGAAGATCTCCTTTGGGCTTCTCAAACCGTCCCTACAACTTTATATTCTCCTCCTTTATTTTTTGGTCCAGGAGTCTATAAATTTTCACTTATAGTAACCAGCAATACAAATCTCTCAGCATTTATCGAGTTCAATTTAACGTATTCAGCATCTGATTTAATAGTCAATTTGCCCACAAATATGACTTTATTATATCCAAATAATTTGACTGTTTCTCCAGAGGTGACTGATCCTGATAATCTTCCAGGCTCCTTTGCCTATTCATGGACTTGTGCTCATAATGATTATGACTGCTCTTCTATTATAGCAAATAAAAGAAATTTCACATTAAATGTCCCAGCAAGCAGCCTTGTGGCAGGAACTTCTTATGTTTTTACATTTTCAGCTAGTAAATCTACAAGAAAAACTACGAAATCTATCATTGTAAATGTAGCAAAGAGAAACTTGTCAAATGTTACATTTTCTGTTATCCCTGACTATGTAAATGTTAACCAAAATTTTGTGATTTGGGCTTATCCAAATGTAACTGACATGTATGACTCTTATTGAAGAGTTCTCGAAGGATATTTTTATAAGAGATTTGGTGATTCAAATGCAAATTCTTTTGGGTTCCTCGCAAATTCTCTAATTCCATTACAAAATTACACTATTCAATACACCCTTTCCAATATTAATGGTTTTTCTAGTTACTATTTATATTTCACTACAAATAATATTCCATTACATGGACAATTTAAAATTACCCCTAGCACTGGTATTGAATATTATACTTTATTTAATTTTACTGCTAATAATTACAGTTCTACTGATTTAGGCTCTTTAGAATATCAATTTGGGTACTATTTAAATGGCCATGAAGTTTCTCTGAATATAAAAAACGAGTCCACATTTTTATATGCAAATTTGCCTTTTTCTGTGCCATTAACTGTTTTTGTGAAAATTTATGATAAAAGAGGCTGGTACCAAATTTATACTGATGATGTCAATGTGACTGAGAACTATGCAATTTCTAGCACTGATGTCATTAATGAGCTGGAATCACAATTAGACCGGACTGTTGAGTTTCCTTTGCTTATCAGTTCAATTAATAAAATTATCCAAAAAGTTATATGGAACTCAGAAACAAGTTCATCTGACTTAAAGAAAGCAAGAGATGTCAGTCTTAACGCTACTCAGCTGCTGCTTGATTCTATTTATCATTTTGATTCTCAATCTTTTCACACAATAGTTGAATTGTTAGAAGGAATTTTTTCTGGTCCAATTACTGATCAGTCTTTTACTATCAACCAGCGTGATTTAACATTCTTGATCCTTGATACTCTTTTGGAAAAAACCAAAAACATTAGTATCTATATCAATGAAGCAGCCATAAAATCAATAGCAAATATCTGTGACCGTTCTGCAGGTCTCAACCCTCAAACAATACATACAGACTCATACATAATTGAGCATATAAACCAAATTTTAAAAAATCTTTTAATTCAGGCCAGCGATATCATGTCAATTGGTTATTCTATAAAAGTTGATACCAATTTTATTCATATACAATCCCAGCTGAAAAATCCAAATTCAATCAAAGGATATGAAAGCCCAGCAAGTGAATATGGAGGGGCTTCAGTTCCAAGCAATATGAATTATTCTGTGCCTGATGAAACGATAGCAGCTTTACATATTTTAATAGCGTATGATGATAATAGTGGAGACATTGATAGCTATCCTAGAGGGCTTGAATTTTTAATTGTCGCAATTACTCCTGATGGGAAATACCCTTTAAGTTTTGATATCTACCCTAATTTTTTCAACTTAACCATTCCATTTTATGCAAAAACTGTCAATAAGCCTATTAAATGCTACTTTTATAGAGATAGTGAATGAAGCACAGACGGTTGTCGGTTTGTTTCATATGACTATCCACAAGTTTTATGCCAATGCTCACATACATCATTATACTCTGCAGGATGGGACTTAGAAACAATTACAACTGTGGAACAATGATATGCTCCTTTTTATTATTCATGCAGTCTTTCTGGACTTTACTTTATTATTGTTTTTGTGCTATTTTTGGTTGACCTGAGGCATAAAGGTGGAGGATTAAGCAAAATTTATTTGACTGGAGTAGTCATGCCTTTTAAGAATACAGAAAAAAGCATAGAAAATTTGAACCAGATTAGTAAGTTTAGATACTCTACTGAAGAAGACCAATTGTTTATAAAGCGTCATGAGATGGAGTCAAATGCAGAATTTATAGCGAATAATAAGGAAGAAAATGAAGAAAATAATCAAAAAAATATTGATAAAAAAATTGATCCAGAGTCCGTAGTTTCTTCGACTGAGAACGCAGCTTTTACTATTACCAGCAACTTAGCACCTGAGCTAGATTATAACGATTCTGAAAGAAAAAGGTGGACTTGGCACTTCAGGTATCATTATTTTATCTCTTTTATTTTCTTTTCTATCCTTTATTTCTCAAGAACTGCCAGATTTACTTTATTAATGACTTCTTTAGTGCTTCAAGTTTTCCTATGTGGAATATTTTCTGATTTTTATGGCTCTGGAGAGTCTTCAACTGTAAGTTCTGATTTTATTGAAGTTTCCCTTGGACTTTGACAATTTCTATTTGCTTTAGCTGCCCCGATAGCTACAAATATTTTGATTTATAGTCTTGAATTGGCAATGTCAGGTAAAAAAAGGAAAATCCATTCAAGTGCAGAAACGATTACTACTAGATTTCTTAAGTATAAAGGCCTGATTGGCTATGCAGTTTGCATTTTTATCATTTGTTTTAATATTGTGGCAACTTATTTTATCGCGGAAGACTGTGATGGAAACTCTTCAAGGGTTTGGCTGAAAATGATGATTGTTTCTTTTGCTTTTGATGCATTTGTGGTCCAAGGAATGAAGGTTTTAGCTTCTATAATATTGGGGAAAGTAATGAAAAGAAGTAGTTTTAATTAGAAATAGATAATATGAGCTATAAAAATATGGTGTTTTATTTTATTTTATTTATAATAAGCAGATTAATCGCAATTGTAACTATATGAAAGATATATAATAAATCTCATGAGACTTAGATCAACTGATGCACTCAAATTAAGCCTGCCTCGCAAATATATCGTCCTCTAAATTTATAACTTTTAGATGAATTGTGTAAATGACTTATTATAAGCTCATCAAATAAAAATCTCCAATTAGAAATAAGGATATTTACTTCATATTTTTATTAATTTATATAAAGTTTAGTTATATTCAATTATAATACTAAATCTAAGCTAATTCTTTCTTAATTTAAACATTTTTTTTTCAACAAACTAGTACCCAACAATCCTTGTTCCTCTTGATGCCTTTAGGGAGAGCTAGAGCTTGATCTACCTCAGCAAAAGATGGACTCACTTTCCTATTAGCTGGTGAAGCTTACCGAACACCAAAAACCTCCTTAATATCTTGCAACTTTTATTAGTATTTTTGCTTATTTTCTCAATTAGCTCATTTCTGCACTATTTCTGATATATTAGATATAAACGTTTTTAAAGAATATTTCTCTAACTCCTCAAAAAAAATATGCAGAAATATTTGTAGAAGCAGCATTATTATAAAGCTTAACAATCATCATCTGCGTTTATATTTCAAAAGTTTAAAATTTACTTTTAATTAAATATTTTAAAATTATTCTAATTTAGTCACTCTCTTTTCATTCAAATCAAATTTGTAGTAATTATATCCTCCTATCCCGATGTATATTCCTCCTTTATTATATGAACAGTACACTTGAGAAGGATCAAAATCGATTTTTGATTCTATTATTCTGCTTCAATTCATATCACTTCCGATTTCGCTTTCATAGATTAATCCATCGAATTCAATCAAATACAGTCTCTCAGCATTTATCAGGATCTTTCTTTTCATATCTTCAAACTCATAAGGAATCGTTGAGAAAGAGTCGATATCAACTGAATAAGACAAAAGATTTCTATTATTATATCCTGAAATCAAAATTTTCCCATTGAATATTATGCTATGACAGCATTCATCAACTTTTGGCATTGGAGTTAACTGACTTCATCGATTTTGCTCCAAATCAAATTTACTAGATAGAGTTAAGGGAAAACCTTCTTCTTCCCCTCCAAAGCAATAGACACTCTTATTGAAATAAATACATGATGATCATCTGCAAGGAATCCCAGATGGCAGGACTTCGACTCCACCATTTTCATCAATTAGCACTGTAATCCCAGAAAAATTACTATTACCATAGCAGAATAGCTTGCTATTTGGAAGTTGAGTTATACAAGTGGCCCTGTCTAGTGCGTCTGGAGTCTGCAAGATTTTGCTTTCTTGACTTTCAGTTTGAGTGTTATAAATATATAAATTAGTTCTTTCATTTTCTCATATAATGTTATATAGAGATCTATTTAGTTGATGAGTATTAAGATTATCTTGAGAAACTTGAGCTGGCGACGGATTGTAAAGGTTAGAATTAGTCTGATATATTGAGCAAGCTTCCTCTAATTCTGAGATATCTGGCCTGCTCAAAGTCTCAGTGGATTTATTTCTTAAACTGGATATAGCGTTTAAAGCGCTGTCTGTTCCTTTGAAGCTACTGTTGAGATCATTAGTAATGGTGTTTATTTGAGAATTATGCAAGTTTGTCTCCATTTTTTGTTTATAGATTTATTAGTCTTTTGCATTTTCAAACTCTTTAACTCTTACTATAATGTTTATTATGCTGTTTAAGCGAACTATCTCTGCTTTTAGAGATTCAATTTCCATTTTCATGAAACTCACCTTTGAAAAACTCAAGAACGATAATAAAATTATGAGTATGGGAAGAATTGTTATATCTTATGATATAAAGAGAGAGATAATAATTATGATATTATACTAGCGCTACTATAAATTATATTCTTGGGATCTTCATCTAATTCAGCTAGTCTACTCAATATTTCTTTACGATTTCACGTGTTTCTTCTGTTAATGAGTTGGGATATGTCTTATCAATGATGCTTTTCAGAATAGAATAGTTATATTTTTCTATAGCTTTCATTATTAAATTCCTTGTTATTATTCTAATCAAAAAGCTGATTGATTAAGTGTATATTGCATTTAAGCTCATTTTATAAAAAGTGTCAATATTTTTTTTCAACAAATCGAGAATTTCAGCTTTGGGATATCTTTTCATAATTGCTTCAATAAAATTGATATTTCCACTGTATAATGTTCCACGAACTTTGTATGCAATCTTATTTTTGGTTTCTTGGCCCATAATATTTAGCTTTGAGTCTGATTATTTAGATATTTCATTTTATTTATTATATGCCAAATTTTGCAATATCTTAAGCTTCATTATTTATATATTTCAGCAAATTGTAGTGATATTTTAAATAATTAATATTTATTTGATTTTGTTCTTTTCAGCTAAAATTTTAAATTCTCAAGTGTTTTGTAGTTTTGCTAAAAGACAATACCCAAGCTCGAAGAAATTTTCACATTTTTTAATTTTTGCTGAATCAGAAATGAAGTTTATTAGTCTAAGCTGCTCAGTTCCATGAGCGAAGGCACATTTACCACCGAATTCAGAGAATCTGCCATTCACTTTTTACAGAGCTCTGTTTTATATTTTTCTTGTGAATTCATTTTCATACAGTTTTTTATTCTTGGCTATGTCTTTACTGCTATTATTTTCAATTTGCTTGAGTAGTTTATTTGGGAAATCTATTTAATTATTATTTTACGACTCCATTTTAATGAAGCATCACTAGAAATCATCATTAACAACGCATCCATTCTTGCTGATTTTCAAGGATTTGCTTCTCCTTGCCTACTTTGAGCTGGAGGTGCAAGCGCACTCTTGCAAATTTCATCTGTCTTAAATTTCGCAGCTTTCTGTTAAATTCTGAAGCTCCATCAAATGCATTAATTTGTTCTATTTTTACAAGTTGACTCATCGTGATTATCTCCAGCAACGTATCCATTCTTGCTGATTTTCAAGCATTTGATTCTGCTTATTCTTTCTGAGCTGTTATTGCAAGCGCACTCTTGCAAATTTCATCCGATCATGGGCTTTGATGCTTTCTGCTAATTTCTGAGGCTTCATTGATTTCGAAATAATTTAAGTGCTTTGAAATACTCAAAGACCTGTATGTAATTTTGATAATATGTGAATTGAAGCGTTCGTCATTGATCGAATGCAAGTTTATCATTATTTGCAAAGTTGGTATAAGTGAATAATTTGTATAATAGTTTGACATGGTATTGATCATGACGGTAGAACCAGGGTTTTCAGGGCAGAAATTTATGGTAGATATTATGGGAAAAGTTAGAAGCCTTAGGAGAGATTTCCCAGAGCTTAATATTGAAGTCGATGAAGGGGTTAAGTGGAAAATATTGATATAGTGGCTGATGCAGGAGTAAATGTAATTGTGCAAGCAACTGGGGTTTTTAAGCACCCAAATCCAAGAGAAGCAATGAGAGTTACATACAGTGCTTTGAGTATTTCAAAGCACTTAAATTATTGCGAAATCAATGAAGCCTCAGAAATTAATAGAAAGCAGCAAAATCCATTAACAGATGAAATTTGCAAGAGTTCGCTTGCAATGACAGCTCAGAAAGAATAAGCAGAATCAAATGCTTGAAAATCAGCAAGAATAGATACGTTGCTGGAGATAATCATGAGTCCACTTGCAAAAATTAGCAAATTAATGTATTTGATGGAGCTTCAGAATTTAACAGAAAGCTGCAAAATTCTAGTGCAGATGAAATTTGCAAGAGTGTGCTTGCTATGCAGCTCAAAGTAGGCAAGGAGAAGCAAATCCTTGAAAATCAGCAAGAATGGATGCATTGCTAATGATGATTTCTATAACTATTAATGCTTTATGTATATTAATACGGCTCTATTATTCTTCATCTTAGTCTAGTCTAAGTCTGAGTCACAGTGTATTGTGTTTACATCGCACTCTCGGCCTCAGTATCGGTCTAAGTCTGAGCGTGGGTCTAAGTCTGAGTCTGTGTCGCTTTCAGGAGATCAGATTTGAAAAGCGGGATCTTTGGGTGCATGTATGGGTGGTGGTACTGTAATTTTAGAAGAGGGTTTAGGTTGGGGTGGTACAAATTTGGGTGGAGGATTTGGAATTTCAGAAGAGAATTCAGGTTGGGATGGAATAGGGCGTTTTGGAATTGCAAAAAAGAATTCAGGTTGGGATGGAATTTCAGAAGAGGGTTTAGGTAGGGGTGGTACAAATTCGGGTAGTGAATTTGGAATTTCAGAAGAAAAATTAGGCTGTAATTGTATCGGGATTTTTGGAGATACAAATTGAGGTTGTGGCACTGTAATTTCAGAAGAGAATTTAGGTTGGCGTGGTACAATTTTGGGAGGTTGATTTGGAATATCAGAAGAGAGTTTAGGTTGGGATGGAGTAGGAAGTTTTGGAGATGCAAAAGGTGGCGGTAGTTTTGGAATTTCAAAAAAGAGTCCATTTTGTGAAATTGGAATATCAAAAAAGAGTTCAGGTTGGGATGGAATAGGGAGTTTTGGAGATACAAAAGGTGGTGGTTGTACTGGAATTTCAGAAGAGATTTTAGGTAGGGGTGGTACAAATTCAGGTAGTGAATTTGGAATATCAGAAGAGAGTTTAGGATGTGATGGAATAGGGAGTTTTGGAGATGCAAAAGGTGGCAGTAGCACTGGAATTTCAGAAGAGGGTTTAGGTTGGGGTAGTACAATTTTGGGAGGTTGATTTGAAATTTCAGAAGAGAGTTTAGGTTGGGATGAAATCGGGACTTTTGGAGGTATAAATGAGGGTTGTGGCACTGGAATTTCAGAAGAGAGCTTAGGTTCGGATGAAATAAAGATTTTTGGAAATTGATTTTCTACAATTTTGGAAAATAGTTTAGGTTGGGATGGAATAAGGGCTTTTGGAGCGCGTGCAAATTGGGATTGTGGCTCTGGAATTTCAGAAGAGATTTCAGGTTGGGATGGAATCTGAGGTTTTGAAAATGGTGAGATTTTAGGTTGGAGCTGAATAGGAATTTTTTGAAATGGTGCAAATCGAGGAGACTCTTGATTTGATGGTTGAAATTTAGCAGGGCCTTGTGGAATTAGTGCAAGTTGGGGTGGCTCTTGAATTGCAGAAGGGGATTGATTGCTAAATGGTAGAAAGAGATTTGAAGAAGGTGAAAATTTATTTTGTTCTTGAATTGCAGATTTAACCTTTTCAAAATTATCCTGAGCTTTATGAAGCTCTTCTTTTAGCTTTTTTATTTCTTCATTTTTAACTTCAATTACATCATTAGCCTCATTTAATTGCTTTTTAAGCAAAAAATTTTCTTCTTTTAACACATTATAACGTTTATTAATGTTGATGTATTTTTCTTCTTCTTTAATCAAATGTTCTTCTATGAATGATTCTCTCATTTTTATTGCCTCTAATAAATCTCGCTTAATTTGACACTCTCGCTGAATTTCAGGTATTTTATCTTTAAAGTCGTTGATTATTGCTTTCAGGCGATGATTATCAATTAGAAAAGTATTTTTTAAAGCCTCACCAGTTAAAGGGCTTGTTTTATTACGTTGGAATCAAGCGGTAATAGATGTTCGCTCATAGCTTTGGCCGTCTGGTGCAACAACAGGGTCTTCCATTAAATCTCCTGTTATAGGGCAGCAGTAATCGTCTGGAATATCGATAAAGCCTTCAACCATATTAAAAATTATAGAAAAGTACGATGCATTATAATATAATGTAATCAATTATAAAAGTGAAGCATTTTTAAATAAAAAATGCATAAATTACTCAATTATTTGTGAAAAAATTGTAAGAAGGCCTTAATTAATAAGTTTTTTTATTTGCTTAAATTTATATCATGATCACTTATACTATTTCTTAGTAACTGGGCTTGACTTTTTGCTGGAATCAAGTAGTAGTTGCAGTTCGTTCTTAGCTTATATAATCTTCTGAGTCTTACATTAATTTTTCTATTATAGAGCAGAAAAAATCGTTTGAAACTTCGTCCTCTTTGCCAACCATGCTTAGCGAATTCTTATTGGAAGACGCATCAGTATTATAATTATTTGCAATGGATTCTTCTCTACTCATAATAATAAGATATTTAGGTTTTACTTTCTTTATACAGTTAGCGCAAGTTTTTCTAATTGTGCTATTCATAAATTTACACACTTCGCACATCCATTGATTTGGTTCAGGTTCACGTCTACATATTTTGCATTGCGTGCTATTATTTTTAATTATAAATTAGCAAAATACGCAATATCAGCCTGCAGCACTTTGAAATTGCTGTCTTAAGCTGAAATTATCTGAACTTTGAGGTTGAATCCGGAGCTGGGCTTTACTTTTTTCTTGATTTCTAACTGGAGATTTATTTTTTAAAGCTGGCAATGGTAACCCTTGTCTTTTGTTTTGATTTTCAGCTTTATTTTTCTCTAAGCCATTTTTTGCTTTTTTTTTTCCTTTAATTTTTTAATTTTTTCATCTTTCGCTCTAATTTCTTTGGATATCGCTATAATTTCTTTATCTTTCGCTTTAATTTCTTTTTTTATCGCTTTTAATCTTCCATGCAAGTTTGATAGAATTCTGCTTTGACTCTCAGCCCCCACTTCATTGAAAATGTTGACAAGAGATTTTAATCAAAACTCTCGATATAGAATTGGACTTTTTAAATTTGCACCTGTTATAGGGTACAAGAAGCCGTGCGGAATTTCTTCATCAACCATTTTAAAAATATTTATAGAAAGAACTCAAAAAATAATAACAAAAATTGTAGATATATTATAATAAAGCAGCACTATTTCTTAAGGTGCTCCACTCTCCAAATGCAAATTGGCATGTGGATGCTTGTGGTATCAGGCCTCTAACAAGTCAATTTATATTTGGCACATAGAGTGCTTTCCAAAATTATTGCAACCTACCACAAGAAATTATCTTCAATAAATTGATAATGATTTAAAATTAAAGTATAAAATAAGAGCAAATGACAAAATCTTTATTCCTTATCTTATAAATTAAAATTATAATTTATTCCTAATTTAAGCTATTTTGTTTCTTTATATTGTCACGGTAAACTTTATTTGTTCATACTTGTCAATTTCAATTGAGTTAAGCCTTTTTTAAGCCAAAATATCTAGTAATTCCTCTTGAGTTATATTTGAAATATTAGGGCCTATATCTATAAAGTCAGCAATACCTTAGATCAGTTAATCCTATATAATAATGCAAGATGCATAAATCCATAAGCTTTCTCTCGAGATTCAAGCATAGAGATAAGGAGGAGGCTCTATATATGATTCGTTCTAGAGCTGGTGCATCATTAATGATCTAAAGCGGACGCATATAGATGATGCGATATCTTTTGTGCCAGCATAAGAGATATGACAATAGTCTGACTTTAGTCTTAATTATAATAATACAGTAGCAATCGAAAGGAATATTTAGAAAATTTAAATCATGATTAAATTTATAATCTTTTTCACTTATGTAATATAACTCAGTTTTAGTAAGAACCGAATAAAATGAATAAAGAAAGGACTAAATTATAATTTTAAATCGAAGGAGATTTATATGCAAATGCTAGAAATCAGAAAAAATGAAATAATTTGTTTGATTATACAAAAGGAAAGTTTCTGGAGTATATAATGAATAAAATTATGCTTGAATGAATTTTTCTTTTTCGCTGTTATAGCTTTATATGATATTAAAAATTTTTATTTTTCTTGTCTTAAGCAATAATTAATTCAGGCTTCTCTGGAATTTATTATTACTTGTAAATTTACAATATTGTTGGATTTCAGGCTTTTTTCTATGAAATTGTTGATAATTGATTTTAATCGATGCTTACTGAGTAAATCTATACTTATTAAGGCTGCCCCAGTGACTGGGCCTGATCTTTTTCGCTGGAATCAAGAAGTAATCTCAGTTCGTTCAGAAATTTGGCCAATCTACAAAAACTGGATCCTCCATCAATTCTCTTGTTATAGGGCAACGGTAGTTGCTTGGACTTTTGCCTTCTTCGTCAGCAATGCTTTACGAAATTAAATATTAATTATGATTAAATGCTGCTCATTTCTTCCATCATCATTCCCTCATCTACAAAATTGCTTATTCCTTGATTTTTTCTTTTCTTTAAATAATATAATCCATATGCAATAGTAGCACTAAGCAATACAATTATTATTCCTCCTAAAGTCCACATTCACCAATGAAATGAAAACTTTTTACCAATTTCCCCTCTTTTAAGAACAAGCACATCTGAAGCCATTTTTTGGAATAAATTTTCTGCTTGGACTTGTATATAAAATACATCTGTTCCTCATCATTTGATCATTTTTTTATAATTTTTTTCACTTATAGTAGGTATTTCTATATTTTTTATATTTATTGAATATTCTTTTAGTGTTTTCGTAATAGTGTCTATTAAAGAAATTACATTATTTTCAATAAAAGTAACTTTATTTTCGAGCACAGTAGCATGAAAAGTAAAAAAAATTGCAGGAGAGCTATTTATATTTATTATTTCAATTCATTCTGAGTTATAAATATTTTTGTCTGTAAAAATAATGTAATTGCAGTCATCTTGGCATGATATGAGCTTCGAGAGAAAAATATTTGGATTAAAAATATTTAGCTTGCAGAAAAATGATCGATCCAGTTTTATTTTGGAAATATCATCGATCGAGTATTCAAGCAGAGTCATCGAATAATCCATAATAAATAGTCTATTTTCGCAAATTGTAAGAGAGATAAATTTATTTGAGTTTGAATGTGGTAGGCCTCCAATTACAATTGGTAGACTATTTTCTTGAATTTCGATAATTCTCAGACCGTATGAGAAATCAATAATGTAGAGATATATAACACCGAATTTGGATAGCATAGTTTCAAATGATTGGATTAAAAATGAATTGAGTCCAAGAGAGAAAAAATCAATATTTTCAATTTTTTTAAGTAAAACTCCTTCTTCATTTAATAAGCCCTTGTATCTGAGGATGCAACTATTTGCATAATTTTTAAAGCTAGAATTATTTTCATATAAAAATATTTCAAAGCGCTGATTGCTTAGCTTTACTATATTTAAATCATCTACAAATGATGGAATCCAGATATTACTTTCTGATCATAATGAAGATTTCTTAATAAAATCATATTTAATAATAAGCAAAATATACTTTTTATGCCCTACTTCATTTAATGCTTTTTCATCTCAAAATTCTTCAGTAACTACAATATATTTACAGACTCCAAATATTAAAATAATATTTTCATAAAAATCAATTGCATCAAAATTATCGCATGAAATAAAATTTCCAAAAATAAAATCTTCAAAAATTAAAATGGAATCTATCATTGGAAGATTGGTAGAACGATCTACAATAATAAACTCATTTTTTCCATTAACTACTGATTTTTTCGCATTTTTAACAAAAATTTCATAAGATTTCACATAGTAGGATTCTATTTTTATTGATGAAATTTCTTTAAAATTATTATTCAAATGTACAGGAGAAAGATCAGGATTGACACTTTCGTAATTGATTTCGTTAATTAGAATTGAAGTTTTAATATCATTTCCATATAAAATTTTACTGAGATCAATAATCTTGTGTTGGTGGTATGGAACTTCAATTAATTTTGGTAAATTTTTATTTTCAATTCAAATTGCATTATGGTTTTTGTGGAGATTAAACTTTACATCAACTATTGACTTAAAATATGCGTTTTCAGCTAAAATCGTAATTTTTCCTTCTTCTATTTGATTTTCTGAGTATATATATTGGTTTAGTATTATATCTATATCAATAGGAAGAGAACATTTATTTTCAACTGAAAATTTGCTGCGATCACATCTCAATTCATATATTTTTAAAATACTTTTATTATCAAGCTGACATATTATAGGAATTTCCATAAAATCCGATAGTCCTCTTTTAGAGTCAACTAATTGGCATGATTCATCGAGAATAATTGTATACATCAATGCTTCAAATGCAAATTTTGTTCAATCATACACAGCAATTGTATTATCAACTTGTAGAATCAAAATATTATTCATACTGTCAAAGTATTTAATAGTCCCTTTCAAATGAGGTCCAAAAGTCTTTATATAATTGAGGCTTTTATCATATATGCCAATTGCAGAGTCAGAAAATAATAAAGCAATAGTTTTGTCAATAGATCTAGAAATTTCTTTTATACCTTTATGGAAATCATTAATGTTCTTATAGCTGAAAGAGTAGTTTTCATAAGAAATTTTTGGGAAATCAATAACAATGATCCCACTATTGTAAATTACATACAAAATAATATTATATCCATTTAAAAATGCATTTTCTATAATTTCTATCCCTGAGATATAAAAATCATTTTCAATACCCAGCATGTCTTTATCTATTCGTACTAACTTTTCAATATTATTTCCTATATAAACATCTATCGCCACCTGATTTGCACAGAAAAATACTGTGCTAGTCCTTTCATACGCAATAAATAAGCAGTCAATATCAGACTGAATTTCTGAGCAACCAAAATCATTTAGATCCACTTGTCAGCTGCATCTAGTCAATAAAAAGATTTTGTCTATATTATCATAAGATACAATAATTCAGTTTGCTGTTCTGCCTAAATATCAAAACCTGAGAATATTTGAAATATTTGATAATATTTGAGGAGCATCATCTAAAAAATTTAAATTTTGGACAATAATTTTATCATCAAAACCATATGTAATCACCCTTTCAAAATATTTAATAAATAATGAATTTGGAAGCAAAACAATTTCATTTAAAATATCATCATGGTCAGGAAACGACCAGCTGACTGTAATATCAGACGGAAGTTCGGTATTTATTAGTGAACAAGTAAGGTTTGGCCCAGAAAATAAAGAATCTGCACTGATGCTCATTTTTGAATTAGGTTCATATAAATATACATCAATAGGAGCTAAATTCTTTTTATAAATATCTAAAGAGCTTGAAGCCATTGAAAAAACATTAAAACTCTTTTTAATGCTTTTTTTACTTGTGTGGCTTGATTTTCCTGTAATTTCTACATAGAAAGAGCTGTTTCCTGTTATTTCAATAACCCAATCCTTAAAATCAGCTGAAAACGCTCTAATCCCATCATAATCATGTCTAATATAAAACATTTTTTCATTAAAAAACACAGTCATTCACATTCCATTTTTATCGAATTCTTTGTCTATGACCTTTTTTAAATCAAAATTCGCAACATTTTGCTGCACGCTATTTTCAGATATTTCAGTAAATTGATAAGCCATCAAATGCAAAGTGCTATTTGTCTCAACTTGCATAAATAAAAAGTTTGTACAAAAGTGTATAGAATCAATTGGCAATAATGCATTAAATGCATCATATGTATTAACTCAATAAAATGGATTTTGACATGATTTTTGTGTAACAAATAATACTCCGCTATCAGTACTGATGGCAATAGGTTTAAAAGATATATTTTTTGCTATTTTAATCACACTTCTTACTGAGCCATATTTTCTTAAATCAATAAAGTCATTATACTGCCATTTAGAATCTTTTGTTAAGGATTCATAAATGATTAATCCTATTTTTGAATCTAATAAAAACAATTGGCTGAATTCGATTCAAGCTTGAACTATATTCATTTCTCAATCTTCAAATTCTTTTAAGCCTATATAAGAGTCAAACGAATATATTAATTGACCTGTGTTTTTGTGTGCAAAATCATATAAAAATGCAGCTTGTTTGCGATTTTTAAATTTCCCAAAGAATAATGCTACGCTTAAGCTTTGTTCTTCCATATTAGAGATTTTTAGGTCTACTATGTATTTAATGTCTCAAAGATCAAATTTTATAGGATTATCAGGCTTCATGAATTCTTTGAATTTTATAAGATAAATTTCATTCTCTCATATATCAAATATAGGATATTTTAGGAATTTGGTTACTAAAATGATGCGATTTATATATTGGTAGCGATATATAACAGCTTGAGTGATTGTGTTGTTTTTAATTTGAAAATCCCAGAGCTTTTCTACTTTTGAAGTATTTTTTACAAATAGATAAGATGAAATCTGATTGCTCTCATATGCCAAAAAGAAAATGCCTTCAGGAATTTCAATATAGGGGAATATTTTGCTAAAATTTGTATAACTTGTGCTTAAAGATTTGGTGGGTAAATACGAAATTAGATCCAGCGATGAGTCATGCTTTAACTTTATATCATTTCCAGTGGCGTTTGTGTTTGAGATATAGAAGTCTATTTCATTATGTGAAAAATAATCATGAAGCCTTAAACTTTTTGATTCATTTGGAGTCAAATAGAAGTTCTCAAAGTCTTTTAAAATTTCTTCTGATAAAACAATCACAATTATTGCAATTAGCAGCATGACTGTGGTAAATTATATAATAGAAAATATGATAAAATTTTACTGAATTTTGAATTTACTATCATAAATTTTAAATAATATTAAATTATACATAAATAACTTAAATTTATAAAGATTTCGTTTAAGTGAGAATTCTATATGTAGAGGAAATAAATTTAATATTTAGCTTATCTTGAGATGACCTCATCCTCCTTTCTATTTTATATTTAAACTCTTTTATTAATTATTTTATGAATATTACATCTTCGCAGAATATACATATAAGTAAAAATAATAATCAATAGCTGAAGGCTATTAAAATTCTAGATATTAGCCTCTCAAAATATCCTTCAGCATTTTTCATACTATAAATATCATTAGATGAGCATTTCTACTCTAAATTAACTGGTGGGGCTTGAGTCTTACTAGCCATACAGTCACCAGTCATGAGGAATTAAAAAGGATATTCGTAAGCATAATGGCTTATTATATTAACTGTGTAGGAAAAAAATAGCCACACCAGTGGCACACCAGTGACACATCAGTGGCACACAATAAACACACAATGTCACACCACTGGCACACCACTGGCACATTTGCAACACCTTCGAAACCCACAGTAAGCACCTTAGACACACGATAGCCGCACTCAGGCACATATGTGGCACACATAAACACACTATAAGCACACCATAGGCACACTATATCCACCCAAATAGTAGGCACACTCTAACCCACTATAGGCACACTATAGGCAC